>JAIFOV010000582.1:0-85896 GCA_020654155.1 Novius pumilus | reverse complement strand
CAATTCGGTCGCTTTTCCTGAATTCTAGGAATGAGGGTTAGGTAGGACGACCGTGATTCTGTCATAGAAATGAGGGTGTGCCTTTCATTTGCCCACTTGCAAAAGTCGCCTTATAGTCGGGGAGGTAGCGTTGCATTTTACATATTATTTTCTGCTGATTGATTCATGTCATAACGTACTTTTCATCGATAGTCATTGAGTAACTCGAACGTCAGCAGCTCCAGAAAGGGTGGGGAAAGTGGGAGGAAATTTCAAATATGTTGAAAAAAATTATGCTCACGATCAATTTTCAAGCGACCTGAAATCAATTTGATTATAAAATTCACATTTCTACATTTTTCATACGGCATATAATATACAATCTAACTGCTCTCTGCGAGCTGGCTGACGACTTTTTCCTCTTCAAATATTCTGCTGACTTTTTTTTATTGAATATATTATTTTAATTACTCTTATCATCATTTTGGGCGACCTGAAATCAGGTCACATTGGAGCAGTTTCACATGTAATATACTTACTTCTATATAATTCTATCAATTTTGTAATGCCCGATTGTCATATAAATCAGTAACACATTGATAATGAAACACTACATTTTGTTGGACGTAGATATCGATTACTTTTACAATTTGGGGTTCCGAAAGGAACCAATTTTTCTACTCGTTTCCGACACCACCTAAAGAGGTAGAGTAGACGGCGCGTTTTTTCAACGTGGTTCCCAAATATTCCAGCATCCGGCCGTCTTTTTGCAAACAATTTATATATTATAATATATCAATTGTTTCCAAAAGGTGACCGCACCCTGAACTATTCAGGCCTGCCACGGGAATTTCTACCAGAATAAATGTTTTATTCCAACTCTCAACACACTGGGCCGGATTTGATAATTCATCGTCAGAATGATTTTTCCTTTTTGTCTCCTAACCTTGGAATTATTCTTAGCGAAACCTGAAGAAATTTTTATGCTGTTAGAAAATATAATCTCGATATTGTCAACTAGATTTCTGTTTATCGTAGTTGGCGCGGGGTTTTCACTCAGGGTAGCGTAAATTCGTGACGTTGCTCGTCGAGTAAGACACAAATATATGGGTTTAGTGGTATATTGACTCACCCAAAAATACAACTGCTAATCCAATAGCTCCCAACATTGGAACTTTCACAAACACAACGAAACGAGAATTAAAATACAAAGCACAAAGTAAATATCGCTTATAACGCGCCTTCGACACTTAGAATATTTCTGAAGTGTTACAAATACCGGCGGTACGCGTAAAGGAGATCGTTTATACGGACGATCTACCACAGGACTGCGGAGCGAAACCTCTTTCGTACCGAGGAAAGTTCGGTTCCTTCCCTGATTTTCCGGTGGCGTGATCGCACATTTCCAGGAATTCTGTTTACATTGCGGTTTTCGGCACATGAGCCGCGTAAGAGTACGCTTCAATTCGTAACAGAACTCCTGGTATCCGCCGACGTCTTCAAGTCAGAAAAACAAAACCCGGCGCATTGTATGCAAAGTAACACGTAATTATCGTCCCGTGTAAAATATTTCTCCGTTGCGCAGAGCAAGAAAGAGAAAAGAAAATAATAAAATCGGCGTATTCTCGATCGTCCTTACGAAACATAGTTTCTTTATAGAGACGAAAACAAAATCGCGTCTTGCGCGTATTATCTCGCGTAAAAAGCAATAGAACAAAATATTCTCGTAGTCTTATCCTAGCTACGAGTATGTCGCCGTTATCTCAAACACGGACGTTAGAGGAGCTAGTCCAAGCTAATTGGCTTGGAATATATCCTCTTCGTGATTATTTGCACAATTTTTACATCTTTCATGCTATTACAGTTATTTTTGGTTTGCCCATATCTTAAGCAATTAAACATTGCTGACAGGACCGATTTATAATGTTACTTTTCGTGAACAACCCCAAGGCCTATTCTATCTGGAATATTCCTTCGAATGTAACTACCCATGAGTTTGATGGAACATATTTAAGTAGTCCTTCCTGTTTCGTTCTTCGATTGAGTTGCTTTGCATCGACGATTTGAACTTTGAGTCTGCGTGGTTAATTATATCCTTTGGGATGATATCCAAACCAATATTGATATTACCCCTTTGCTCGTTAGCAATCCGTTGGGTATAAAGACCTTTGTGTTTTCATCTTGGGTCCAGGGATTGTTTGTAGAAAATTCATTTGTTGCTGCTGTCGAAACAAATTCTAATGCAATTTTGTTTTTCCTTTTTATTGATATTTTTATTACCTGAAACCCTCAGCAATCAATTTTTACCTAAATTGATTATGTATATATGCAAACTTTGAATTTTCCATCGGTCTTCTTTCGTTCGGAAAAAATTAAAAACGGCGACATTTGTCTGAAGATATAGGAGACAGGTCCCTCGATATACTTCCTGGCGGGAAATTTTTTTGAGAAAGAAACAACGGATTCGCATTCAAATGGACGTATTATTCAATAGAAGATATTGATGATTTATCTATTTTGTGGAAATTCATATCTCAGTGAAATGAAATGAAATGAACTCTCTTGTCTATTTCCACTATAACTTTATTTTACAATAATTACGACCGGTTTCGACTTTTATGTCATTCTCAAGTAAGGTATACAGTAAACAGGTGAAGGTATTTATGTTATCCTATTTACAGGTAGTTAGATGGTTCTATCTTAAATTATGGGTTTTACAGATTGAGCAGTGGGGAAGGATTATGGTCTAGTTGACTGTTGAGAGTTTGGAAATTTGGGTTTTACATAACTTATTTATTTCTAGACATTCCAACAGATTCTTTTTTCTCCTTTATCACAAATATGTAGAATTTTAAGATTATCTATGGATACTGAGTGTTTTGTGGAATTAATATGTTCGAAAATTGCGGATTTATTGTCTGAGGAAACATGTTTTTGAAACGGGTTTTAAAATTTCTGCCAGTTTGGCCCACATATGCTGCTGAACAATCATTACATTCTATCCTGTATATACCGATTAATTGTATTTGTCTGTCTTGTGCTTTGCATTAAAAAGGATTTTGCTTGAATTGGGACTGTTTGAAAATGCAGTTTGAATATTGAGCTTGAAAAATAATTTTTGATGTTATCTGAAACGGAACCAGCATTATTGAGGCTAACATACTTGTTTTCTGGTTTTTCCATTATACAATATGATAAAAGTGAGATCTCTTTTGTCCTCTACGTTTGATTATTTGATTTATTAAATTGATTGGTATGTTATTGTTTGTAGCGATTTGTTTTATTGTGTCTATTTCGGTTTTAAAATTTTCATCTGATAAAGGTACAGAGAAAGCTCTATGAATCATGGAATTATATGCTGCAAGCTTATGGTTAATATGATTAAATGAGTCCATTGAATTGGGGCATCTGTGAAACTTTCTTTCCTATAAAAATTATATGAGAGAATATTGTTTCTATTCCTGTTATTGTGAGGTCCAGAAAATTTATTGAATTTTGATTCTATTTCTACAGTAAAACTTATATTTTTGTGTGAATTATTGAGGTATTTAAGAAACTGATCTATTTGCCTATTAGATCCATAAAAGCCCACCAAAATATCATCTACATAACGGAACCAGAAAGCAATATGCTTGGTTGAAAGTGGGTTGTCTAAGACATTTTTCAAAATTATTCATGAAAATATCTGCTAACAGTGGACTAAGCGGTGAGCCTGCGGTAGGCCTGACTTTTGTTTATAAAATTTTTCCTGTAATGAAAGTAATTTTGTGTTATGTACGTTTCTAACAGGTTGCAAAATTCTGAAGTAATGTAAGGGTTTGTATTATTAGAAAAATCTCTTGAACCAAAGGGAGGCATTCATCTGTTGGAATGTTCGGAAACATATTATTAACATCAAAGAGACTAGTTTAAAATTATTGGTGAATGTAACCTTTGAAAGTTTTGTATTAAATCAACAGAGTTTTTGATAGTATGTTTCGGATGAAAATTTGTTAATTCACTGAATTTACAATTTAGAAATTTCGCTAGTTTACCTGATGGTGTTTCCACATATGAAACGACTGGTCTGGCCGATTTTTTTTCTTTATGTAATTTAATTAGTCCATAAAGTTGTGGAGGTTGAACATTCATTGGAATTAATTTGCGTTTCTCCCAGGTTGTATGTGCCAAGTGGTCAGCGACTTCAAGTTCTCGTTTGATATCTTTGACGTATATGTTAGTAGGGTCTTTTGGTAATTCAATTGAATCTAGTTTTTCCAGGATATCTTTCATTTTAGAATAATACTGTTCGTTATTTAGGCAAACAATACTATTACCTTTGTCGGCTTTGGTCAGCGTTAATTGCTCTCCGACTACTTTCTTTTTAATCTTTGCGAGTGTTGTTTTATGGACATTTTTGTGAGATGTCATATCAGACAATATACGAAGCAGATTAACCCAGACGCTTTCATCCCATATTAACAAGACCAGAAACCAACATATACCTAGACAAGACAGACTAATTGAAAACAATATAACACGGACAAAGAACTTCCTTGAAGCCCATCCTGATATCACCGTTTCGAAACGGACAGAAGCAACAACACAATCATCATAGACACTGAAATATACAGACAAAAAATGTCACACCACCTAGATGATGCCCATACTTACAAGAACATTAAAAGATACCTCACAACAACGCTGGAGAAGGAGGGCAACAAACTGATTCAAGGTTGGACCCTACATAGTTATATTACACCTGAAACATCAAAAGAACTACAAGTTCATAACAGCATTTGTCCAAGAATTTATGGACTTCTGAAACTACATAAAGAAGACACTCTAATACGCCCAATAGTGTCGTCATGTCAATATCCACTATACAACATCTCACAGTTCATAGCAAAGACACTAAAACACGTGATCGGGAGAAATCTTTACTTCGTAAAGAACTCATACGACTTGAAACTAACACTCAATGATATGTTAACTCGGAACTTTTGAGGTTTTTCTGATTTCAGAGTTCCCTTATTTTGACCTCCCGAAGTTGGAGTGGGCGGTGAAGAATCTTGTGATGATGGAGGTGGAAGAACTTGAACTACTCGTTCTACTTAGTTTTGCACAGTTGTCCTATTGGAAATTGCTGAGCCGCTCGGACAGTTTCTGGGACAGATCTGAACTTGCATTCCTCTCCATCGCGCAAACTTGGTAATCTTCATTTCCACTATCCTCCATTGATTTGAACATGCGTTTGTGACCCTCTTGAATTCATCGATGAGCTTGCTATGTTGACTCTGTAAATCGTGGCCAGCATGCTGCACCACCTTCTCTCGTTGTAGTTGTTCATCGATGGACGGCTTGCTCTCAACTTTCTTCCTCTCGTCTCATTTTTGTATTTCTTGAAGAATAGCACTGATAGACTACAAGAAGCCAAGCTGTTGCTGCTACCGGCTTCAAAAACAAAAACTAGAGGTACTCGCCAGACCGTTTTCAGAAAAGTTGGAGATTTCGATAGCGTTTCTATGTACATCAACAACTACTGTTTCCGTTTTTAGGATATTGTTGATTTGATCGCTCCTCCTCTTGAATGATTCATAATTATTTTTATCTCCTGACAGTCGTCGCTACCATTATTGCTTATAATAGCACCGTTCTCTGACAGGTTATGATCGTAGGCTTGAAGAATGGTTTATCGTAATCTTCTGGTTCCTCCCACTCAAAGTTGTTCCATTGTGAAGTACATTTAAGACGATCCAGATGGCCCTCCAAATCCAGATTGTCCTCTTTAACAACCGAAAGTCGTTTGGAGTCAGACCAGGATGGGCTTTGATCGCCGATTACTGAACTGGAAGAGCTGTTGTAACCAATCGACTCTCCGGGAACATTTCGGATGCGGCATGCTTCCTCACGACGAGATCCTGTCGTCGAAACATTTTCATGAGGAAGGTTGGAAGTTATATCGCTGAAATATACGTTATTGCACGACAATATTTGGTCGCCCGGTCTCAAACCGGCTTCTTTCGCAATTCCGTCGTCTTTTGTAAACAGCACGAATATTCTCGGCTTTCAGTCCGGTCCTTGCAGATACCACAACCCAACTTCGATCTTGGTGAAACCATAATACTGATTCTGACATCCAGTACCTTTTCACCGAGAAAAGGAGACAGTCGCATTGAATGATTGTCGTTGATAATCTGCCAACTTATGGAGTCTGTTCTCTTTTCTTCAACGAGAATCGTCCGACTGTTCGTAATCGTAATCTTCTGGTTCCTCCCAATCAATGTTGTTACATTGTGAGGTACATTTAAGACGCTCCAAACGGTCCTCCAGATCCAGATTCTCCTCTTTAACAATCGAAAGTCGTTTGGAGTCAGACCAGGATGGGCTTTGATCGCCGGTAAATTTGGGAGCGTTGACTGTTGAGGGTGCCATGCTAGGTGTGAAATATTCGGCGAAATCGTAAATTTTTGGGATTTTGAATTTTTTTCTCATAATCTATGAACACCACGACTTAGATATTCCTACCAAAAATACTTCAATCAAGATTTTTATTTAATATGGAGAAGTTTCGTGCCGCGGTCTGCAACAGCACCATTCATTTTCGTTTTTTTTTTATCAAATCTCGAAATTCTTGCCAAGTTTCCATTCGTTTACTCATTCTACCTAAAGAATACATTTTCAGGTACATTTTTGCCGAATTTAGAACCCGTAGCTCTTTTTGAGTATATTTCGGGAAACAATTCTCCGATTGCGATGGAATAAAGAATCAGACCTGGAGACAGTTACTGTTCATCTTTTCCTAAAATTTCGTTGTTCCAGGTAGCGCCGTTCAGCCTGTAGCGTGAACAGAACATTTTGCCGCACACACAGACACACACACACATACATACATACGCACGTACTATCTCGATCGCTGAACGACGGCAAGGTATAACGCTTTATGCCCACTCACTTTTGTGAGTCGGGCAAGCGTAAACAACAACGTGTTAAAATAACCAATTTGTTGAATTTTGACATCGATGTTGAAATTTGACATCGTTGTTTAAATCTCCGTAAATTTCATGCTGACTTTCTTCTCTCCTCTATACCAGTCCTTCTTTGTTCATTTTCAGGAAAATTCAATCATAAACTCTAAAGCAACGGACAAAGTGACGGTCCAACAAAAACACCACTTGGGAGTCCATTACCATAAAATATAACGCTCAAACAAACGAACTTCGAACCCCTCTTCTCAAACAGCTGTACAATAATGCAAAAAGGTCTGCAAGGAAAGAGTTTGCGAGACAATGTGAGATATATAGAAAGTAATTTTTCATTTTCATTGATTATTTCTAGAGAGAACAATACTCGGATAGAATAACTACAGGAGCCCAAGAGGGCTGGAATTGTGAGTTGCATTTACATAGATAATCAATCTTTTAATTCATCACCCAAACTACAATAATTCTTCATTCATGTAGGCAGACATGAATAGAACTGAAGGTAGTCCATTTGTGCAAACTAGCACTTCAGAAGAGGATAGACTGGTCGTAGCACTGCTTGGTGATAATGTTAGACCACAACAAAATATATATGATGAATATATATTTTGGGAATCATTGCTATGGCACTCATATGTATAAGAAATATGATTATTCCTTCAGATGATATAACCTTGAGAAACGCAAGAGTAGAAAGGCAAACGTTAGGGTTTGAATACAAAATTCAAAAAAAAACAATATGGAAAATTGAGAAATGAAATGAATAAATATTTTTCTTGTTAAATCCATCTATCATATCGATAATTTAAGTATTATAATGTTATACCCTGCCAAAATGTTTCGTTCTCTCATATAATATCATTCTGAGATAATTTTGAGTTTATCATTTACATTGATTTAATACTTTTACATATTCCCTGTGAATGTCACATTTATATATATAATTTAATGGGGACGCATACGACTTGAAACTAACACTCAATGATATTATTTTACAGCCCGATGACATATTGTACTCACTCGACGTCACATCTGTAACGATGCGTTCTGAAATCACGCAACGTTACTAGAATAATTAGCGAACCGATACTGACAAGAAGAATGGCGGACAATGTGGAGCGACATCTAGTAGTCTCCAGATTGTTGGTCCGACCGATGGGTGGCGCTGAAGTCGCAGTGCGGGAATAACCCTTATCGTCGTACCGTCGGACGAAGAAGTCGAGGGCACCGAGATACATGGTTTAGCTTTGTGATTGTTAGGAAATGATACATCGCAATGCACGGCAGTACCAGCCGCTTAATAGGTAGACCCGCCTCAGAGCTGCGGTACAGGTTGTATATAAATTTATCGCGTTCCGCGGAATAAAAGGAGATATCCACGAGTGATATCCTCGAGAGATATCCACGAGAGATATACATGAGAGATATCCACGAGTGATATCCTCGAGAGATATCCTGCCTGTGAATACGTGAACCGTGCGTGAGTGAGGCGAAACCGTGATATAGCGAAACCCGCAGTAAGTACCCTTCCGTTGCCATATTATTTCTACGGTTCCTTTGATTGTGGAGTTTCAATAACGTGCAGTCATAGTGGGCACCGTCCGGAAGAATAGAGTGACGAGTTTCAATAGCGGTCACTTGTGTTGGGCGTGATGTTGTCGCCGGGTAATTGTATGTTGGGGCGACGAATTTCTCCAGGAGGAGTGGCGATTTGATTGTGGAGTTTCAATAAGGTGCAGTCATAGTGGGCACCATCCGGAAGAATAGAGTGACGAGTTTCAATAGCGGTCACTTGGGTCCCTTGAACCGATAAAGAGTAGGATATTTAGATTGCACGAACCGAAAGGAACCATCATTATAGATTGATAGCAAGCTGCAATTCACTATTCGCTATTCACTGTCCGCTATCCGCTATTCGCTATTCACTATCCGCTATTCGCTGTTCACTATTCACTAGCCGCTATCCGCTATTAGCTATTCGCTATCCGCTATCCGCTTTTCGCTGTCCGCTATTCGCTATTCGCTATTCACTATTCGCTATCCGTTAGTTTATCAGGCGAAGTAAGTTTCCGCTGGTGAATCTATTAACCCTCTGGCTTTTTAGATGTATGATCGCTACCGTCGTGGGATAAATTGTAAATAGTGTGAATAAATTGTAAATAGTAGTTTTAAGTATTTTTCCGCCGGACACTTAGTCGATTTCGAACACCTTCAATCGATTTATCTTTTTGGGGAATTTTCTTCTCTCGGTGAATACAGACCCCTGGAAATCATCTTTCTCTGACTGTAGTGTACCCCGGCGCAAGTGGACCGTACCACTTAAAATCAGGTGGCGCCCGAGAAAATATCCCGAACGAAGCTGCGCTAGTCATATTAACATCCTGTAGTACAACCTTGGAGTCGGTGGCATTAACGCGCGCATCCGCCAGATAGCAGCAACCGTATAGGAACAGAGTTTTGTTGTTGCTTTACCCGCCTGGCATCCGAATAGGGGCCGGTAAAGGGGGGGTCGCGTCATAAAAGAGGCGACTGAGCAGGAAAGCGTCACAAAAATGGCGCCCGAGCAGGGACCGTTATTTATCGGGTTCGATTGAAAAGGTACCGTTATTTATCGAAACCGTTGTTTATCAGGATCGACTAAAGCGGGATCGTCGTTTTATTGGAGGCGATTGAAAAGGTTTTGTTGTGCCAACGAGTACCTAATCATTAGCGAAGAATAGCATCAAGTTAAGAGGGACGCGTTGGTAGGTTAGATAAAATTGTTTATCGGGACCGGTTGAACAAATAGAGATCAGGTGGACGGTAATCGATCAAAACGAAAGTGACGTTTTGGGAAGATCGATCGAAGGGTAATCTTCGTGGACACTAATCGGGATTGTTCGTTGAGCCAACGAGTGCCGAATCATTAGCGAATTAGCAGTAACCCACAGGTAGGTTCGATAAGATGTTCGGGGAATCCGAAACCGAGCAGGAAGTCGCCGACTACCTAACGGAACCGAGTCAAATGGATGGGAAAACCGGATGGGTGTACAAGTTGCGAAAGGGAGACTTGGACGCGGAACTGACGAAGTTCAGGTTAGAAGTATCCGGAACTGTTGATGAAAAGAGGAAGAAATTGGTCCGATTCATCAGAAGCGGAAAGCTTCACCGTTACCGAATCAAGTAGGTATGTTTAAATTCTCGGGTCAGGAGGAAAATGGCGACAACGTCAAGGGTTAACCTGGAACCTCTAAATTTGGGAAAATATCGCCTGAATTTCGATGGGAAATCTGACCCGGTTTCATTTCTGGAATCAGTTAATGATGTTCGGCAGCAGCTGAAAGCTGAGCCCGACAGGTTTCTTCTCGGTCTGCCACAAGTCCTGTCCGGGATGGCGACCCTGTGGTACCGCAATAATAGAAAGGACTGGAACAATTGGAAGGAATTTGAAGATGATTTTCGGGGACGTTCTTCCCGTAGATTATTACGACACGATGGAAGACGAAATCAGCAATCGACGACAGAAACCGACCGAAACAGTTATGGAATACGTGACGGATATACGTACACTGATTAGAGACACGGGAAAATAACTGAGGAATAAGATTTGCAGAGGTTACGGAAGAACTTAGTACCGGAATATCGTCGGATGTTGTGGGAACACGAAGTTGAGGATACCACGGCGTTTCTTCGGAAAATGAGGAAATCGAAACGTTTCTGACTGAAGCCAAACGACACTTTCCAACGGATCTAATGATGGCTGGCGGAAGGGCGCTACCTTATCAAACGAAAGAAGAAGTCCTGAAGCGGAGCATGGAACCGTCATCTATCAATGTGGGTTCATACCAAAACATGAGGAAGGAACGACCGAAGATGCAGAGGATGACCAGAATGGAACGAGAAATGGGAACATCCTCAACACATTCGTTTGCTGGAGATGTGGAAACCAGGACATAGGAAGCAGGAATGTAATAACAAACCAATATTGTTCTGCTCACGATGTGGTCGTGGAACGCTGAGTAGAGATTGCACGTGCGCTGGTTCGGAAAACTAGTGCGAGTCTGGAAGAAAACAAGACAATACCAGGCCCGGAAGAAGGAAGTCTCGAATATGGAAATCATCATCCACGAGAACCGACCCTTCGTGGAATTAAAACTGTTTGGACGTCAGTACCGAGCGCTCATCGACACCGGCGCTAGCTGCTCGTATATGGGTAACAGGTTATGGCGTGAATGTCGGCAGAGAAATCTCTCATTGGCTAGAACATCCATTCCAAACGCCCGATTGGCCAATGGAAAGATCGTACAAATTAGGACCGCTTGCGTCCAACCCGTTTCGCTTATAGGACGAAACTTTCAGGTGGAGTTCATGTACCTGAACGGATTAAACCCCGATGTGGTATTGGGAATGGACTTCCTAAGGGAACATCGAGTGCTTATTGATGCTGCCAATGGGATGATTAGTTTTGGGGCACATACACCAAAAACACCGGAAATAGATCAGGTGAGCCCAGCTGAGGCTCACGAATCGAGTCATTTGACGAAAGAGGAGGCCGAACGATTGAGGGCTTTTCTCGCAAGCGAATTGCCCCAGTTCGAAAGAATAAAGGGTACGACGACGTTAACGCAACATACGATCCGCCTGTCACAGAAGCTACCCATAAAACAACGATATAGACCACAGAATCCGAACGTCCAGAAAATAATAAACGAGGAAGTTGACCGGATGTTACTGGAAGGGGTAATAGAACCATCCAACAGCCCCTGGAGTAGTCCTATATTAATGGTGCAGAAGAAGGATGGAAAACCGCGATTTTGTGTGGATTTCCGAAAAATCAATGCCATTAGCCGTAAAGATGCGTATCCTCTACCCTATATTTCTGCCATATTCGATAGGCTACGTGAAGCTAAGTATATTTCCACCATAGACTTGACACAGGGATATTGGCAAATACCATTGGAAAAGAACAGCCGACTGATAACTGCCTTCACCGTTCCATCCCGAGGGTTGTTTCAATTTAAAGTCATGCCGTTTGGGTTGCATTCGGCACCGGCCGCTTTTCAACGGCTTCTGGACCAGATCATTGGACCCGAGTTGGAGCCACGAGCGTTTGCGTACTTGGATGACATAATTGTGATAGGGCGAACATTCGACGAACACCTGGAGAACTTAGCGATCGTGCTTCGACGATTGAGGGAAGCAAATCCGAATCAATCCAGACAAGTGCGAGTTTGGACGAAGATCTTTGAAGTACTTAGGACACGAAGTCACACCGGAGGAATCAAAACGGATCCCGACAAAATAAGCGCCATCAAAGAGTTGAAAGAACCACAGAATGTCAGATCATTAAGGCGATTTCTAGGTATATGTTCATGGTATCGAAGATTTATTTCCGGATTCTCCAGCATAGCAGCACCATTAACGAAATTGCTGAAGAAAAATAATCGCTGGTGTTGGAAAGAGGAACAACAAGGTGCATTTGATACATTGAAGGAACGCTTAACTCAAGCACCGGTACTGGCGTGCCCTGACTTCGATCTGCCGTTTGAATTGCAAACTGATGCTTCTGCGCACGGAATAGGAGCGGCATTACTCCAAAAACAAAAAGGTCAAGATCATGTGATTGCATATGCCAGTAGAACGCTCAACCCGGCCGAAAGGAATTATTCAGTCACCGAAAAAGAATGCCTGGCAATAGTGTGGGACATAGGTAAGATGCGACCCTATGTGGAAGGGTCGAAGTTTACTGTAGTCACCGATCATCAGAGTCTCAAATGGCTGCACTCCCTACAAAGTCCAAGTGGACGATTGGCACGATGGAGCATTTTTCTACAACAGTATGATTTCGACATAAAATACCGAAAAGGAGTGTTGAAGAAGGTGGCGGACGCGTTGTCCCGGGAACCATTGGCGAACATGGCCGGATTAACCCGGAAATGGGACACCGTGGCCTGCGAGTGGTATCAGGGTCTGTTGGAAAGGGTGAAGGCGGAACCAAAGAAATACGCTGAGTACAGGGTGGAAGGTGATCGACTTTATCGATACTTCTGGGACAACACAGAGTTGAAAGACGCTGAGGTGTGCAACCCGTGGAAACTATGTTTACCAACGTCTCTGGGTAACGATCATGAAGGAAAATCATGACAATCCCACAGCCGGACATTTGGGAATCGCCAAGACCGCCGCCCGAATAGCTCGACATTATTTTCGGCCGCAAATGTTTACAGAAATCGGATTATATGTGCGAGGTTGTGTAACATGTCAGCAATTCAAACCAGCGCAAAAATTGACTGCTGGAGAAATGCATGCTTCCCGGAATACACAGCCCTGGCAGACTGTCAGCACCGACTTGGTGGGGCCGCTGCCACGTTCCTCCCGAGGAAATGTTTATCTGGTGGTTTTCCATGACCGATTCATGAAGTGGACTGCTTGTAAACCTTTACGCCGAGCGACCGCACAAACTGTTTGCCAGGCATTGAAAGAAGAAGTGATATTTAGGTTTGAATGTCCGGAAACCATCATTTCCGATAATGGTCGTCAATATGACAGCCGCAGTTTCCGAACGTTGATGAAGGAGTTAAATATTAAACACCGAACAACACCTGTATATACCCCCTAGTGCAACCCCGCAGAAAGATCTAACCGAGTTATTGAAACAATGATCGCACATTATTGTGATAAAGACCATCGTAAATAGGATGCGCACTTGAATGAATTTATGTTCGCGATAAATTTGATAAATTTGACAGCTACTGTCAAATGGGGAGAGAACCCCGAAAAAAACTGAGCACGGGACAGGTGCTTTAAGGTGTACCACTGCCCGCTGTCGCTGGGCCAATCACCCGCACAGCGTATAAATGATTCATAGTGATCAAGATAGCCTCAGAACCAGGAACAGAAATGGAATCAGACCCGGAACGGATTAGGACTAAGATTAGCAACATGGAACATTAAAACAATTATTACGGAAAAGAGACTGAACTTTATAACGAAATGATTAAGTATAAAATTGATGTTATTGGGCTCAGTGAAGTAAAGAAAAAGGGCAATGGCTGTACGACCATCCACGGTAATTACATACTTAGATATTCAGGGGTCCCATGGGGCGATAGAGCGAAGGAAGGTGTCGGCCTTGTTGTCTCCGAAGGTATCAATTCGAAAGTAACTTCATGGGAGGCCGTAAACCCAAAAATTATCACACTCAATCTAAAACTGCAAACTCCAGTAACTCTAATTCAGGCTTATGCCCCAACTGAAGACTCTAACGTGGCCGTAAAAGAAGTGTTCTTTGAGGAACTACAGCGGCAAGTTGACAAGCATGAAAATAGTGGAAGAAGATCGTTTGTCATGGGAGACTTAAACGGACGAGTGGGTAATGACTATCTGACCAACAGAGGAGTTCTGGGGCCATGGAGTGGAGAAACAACACTAAATGACAACGGTAATCGCATTCTTGACTTCTGTGCTACAAACCAGATGATAGTAGCAAACTCATATTATCCTCACCGACGCATTCATAAAATAACTTTTGAAAATACTCGGTACTCAAGCATCATAGACTACTTTCTAATCCCCAAAGAAATGAAAAGCTGCTGTCTGGATGTCAAAGTTATAAGAGGCGCAGAACTTTCCACTGACCATCACTTACTGATTGCCGACACTATGTTCAAAAGGCCAGTCTTAACAGAAAACCTGTTACACAAGAATAAAGGGAAGGCTTGAGAAATGAGAATAGCAAAAGTGAGTATCAAAATAAACTCGAAGAAAAGCTGAGCGTGCGAGAAGTAGAGGAGATGTAATAGAAAATAGATGGGTTAGATTGAAAGCTGCAGTCTTACAAGCCTGCGAAGAAGTATGTGGAATAAAACGGGTAAAAGAAGGCATCAAAAGCACTGTGTGGTGGAACCAGGGAGTAAAGCTAGCTGTGGCGGAAAAGAAGGAAGCTTGGAAAATATGGAAAGGACAAGACTAAGTTCCGATTATGATGAGTACGTTAGAAAACGTAATATAAGTAAAGCAACGGTTTATCAAGCAAAACAAAACTCGTGGCAGGAGTTTGGAAAGAAGCTTGAAGAAAACTTTTCGAGAGATAACAAGCAATTTTGGAAAGTAGTGAAAAATTTAAGAGGGAAGTTTGGGTCCCGAGTTGGGAGCATCAGAGACACGAACAACCAACTCAAAGAAACGACTGACGAAATTCTTACAGTCTGGAGAGATTTTTACGCTGAGAAATTTCAAGAAAACCGTCAGTTGCATCAAGATCAAATTGATCAGAGTGTCAACGAAACAGAAGTGGACAATCATAAGACCGAAGAAGGCATCAGTTTTCACGACGTTGAAGATGCCATTCAAAGGATGAAGAACGGGAAGGCAGCCGGGGAAGATGCGATTGTACCAGAAATGGTTAAGGCAGGTGGCAGGGTCTTAGCTGAAGAAATTAAGGTGCTCTTCCAGGATGTGTGGCAACTCGGTCGGATTCCCAAAGACTGGCAGCTGAACCTTATTGTCCCTCTGTATAAGAAAGGTGACACGACCAAATGCAGTAATTATAAAGTCATTTGTCTCATAGACGTGATAGCAAAAATGTACTCTCGAATTCTGGAAAAGAAACTAAGATCACACCTAGAGAATGACCTCGATGAAGAACGAGCCGGCTTTAGACCAGGCAGACAAACACAAGATTTGATTTTCTCAATCCGTTGCATCACAGATAAGTGGATCAGCCGGGTAAAAAGGCCTACCTAGCATTTTTGGATTTGTTGGCCGCTTTCGATGAAATTCCAAGGTGTGAGATTTGAAAGCCCTGAAAAAAAAAATGACTCCCCACACTTTTTCGAGCCATTCAATCTTGTTTGAACAAGTGGAAGGGGTCGTACGACTGGACGGACAGACTTCGGAGAAATTCGACATAAACAAAGGAGTAAGACAAGGGGACAGCCTTTCTCCCTGTTGTTCATAATATTCATGGATGAAGTGACCAGCACATGTCGACGACGCACGGACAAATCTGTTGTCGGAATGCTCAACCTCCGCCAAATCACCTGCCAAGCTTTAATGTACGCCGACGATATTGTGCTCATAGCTGACTCGGTCGCTAAACTGCAGCAAGCTGTGATAGAGTGGACGGAAACATTGAGAGAAAGAGGTATGACTGTGAACAAAGTTAAAAGTCAAGTGATGGTTGTAACACGGAAGAGCAAGTTACCCCAATACAGATTCAGTGCGACGGCCAATCTCTAACTCAAGTGCAGTCTTACCAATATCTTGGAACCACCATCCACCAATCTGGCAAGCTGAAAGAAGAGATTAGAGCCAGAGTACAAAGTGCGACAAAAGCGTACTATGCTTTATGTGGTGTCGTTTTGGCAAGCAAGAAATAGCTCGAACAACTAAAACAACTGTTTATAAGGCGATCCTAGAGCCCATCCTACTTTATGGAAGTGAGAGCTGACAGTCTCAAAAACGAGATCAGCCACGTGAACGCAGTCCAAATGAAGTGTCTTCGACGGATAGTCGGTAAAACGCGACGACAGAGTGAGGAACGATCGAATAAGGGAAGTTCTCGACATAATGCCGGTTGAAAAAAGAATGGAAAACCGCCAACTGGCCTGGTATGGACATGTTGTTAGAATGGGACCAGAACGAAAACCGAAACAATACTGGGAGCGCAGGGAATAAGACCAATTGGAAGACCTCGCAAGACCTGGGAAAAAGTCATTACCCAAATTGCAGGCAAAAGGGGGAAAACTTTGAATCAGTTGCGCACTCGCCGGGGACAGACAAAACTTCAAGAAGTGGATCCGAGGACATCCCCCAACGCTGCCATAGCGGCATAATGGGGCAGAAGAAGAAGAAGAAGAAGAAGAAGAAGATAAATTCAAGTCGTCATGCTTCCACGGGATATTCCCCTGCATTTTTGAATTTTGGCCGCGAATTAACAGCCCCTAGTACCGTATACCAGTCGCGGAAGTCAGATGGACGGAGGCGACGCCCGATAGAGCCGGACGCGTGAAAATTTTGAACGAGTACGCGAGGTTTACGACTTGGTCCACGTACATTTGGGACGGGCCTTCGAGAATCAGAGACGTTATTATAACGCGGAAACGACATTGGCATCCGAAACTTGGAGAATTAGTTATGAAAAAGAGTTTCCACTGTCAAATGCCGTGCAAAGTTTTGCCGCGAAATTGGCTCCGAAATACTCCCGTATACCGTCGCGAAAGTAGTCTCTCCGGTAGTATATGACCTTAAGGAGCGGACGGGAAGATGTTACGTCAAATACATGTAAAAGACCTGAAGTCCCATCAACCTGATTCCTTTAATAATCCTATTTTAGGAATGCAATCCGAACCGAACCCGAGCTTGGGAACCGTGACCAGATACCGTCCGGGTTGGGGATCAGGGAACAGCCGAGTACGATTTCCTGATTCCCCCGGAAAAATCATTGCCCGAATCATACCGGTCGGGAAACGCCCGAAATCAGGACCGAGGGGCCGCGGAGGAATTCGGTCGGTTGTTGGCGGGTCACGGGAAGCTCGAACCGTGGACCCATGAAATTTTGAGCGCCGCTTTCCGTCTTGTGCCGGCAGAATGGCCGGTAACTAAATCGTATCCAGCGAAAATACCGTTCCCAGGGGAAAGACAAAGTGGATATCGATTCCACCTCGCCGAACCACCGAGTAAAAGGTGGTGGGGACACCGATTTTCGTTTTTTCAAAAGTTTTCACGAATTTTTCAACAAGACGCAACATTTTCCGACGGAAACATTTATTTCGTGTGAGAAGACAATTGGTTATGTATATATGCAAACTTTGAATTTTCCATCAGTATTCTTTCGTTCGGAAAAATTAAAGAGGGCGACATTTGTCTAAAGACATAGGAAAAAGGTCCTCGATATACTTCCTAGCGGTGAATGTTTTGAGAAATAAACAACGGATTCTTATTCAAATGGACGTATTGTTCATGCGGACGTGCAGAAAATGGTTATCATTGTGAACATTTCAAAAGTTTTTACGAATTTTTCAACAAGACGCAACATTTTCCGACGGAAACATTTATTTCCTGTAAGAAGACAGTTGGTTATGTATTATTATATTAATATGCAAACTTTGAATTTTCCATTTAGTCTATCTAATTCGTATTTTTAGATATATAATTTTGTTAACGGCGACATTTGTAATAAAGGTAAATTAGACAGGTCCTTTGATATACTTTCTGGCGAAACGTTTAAAATTCATGAAAGAAACAACAGACTCGATATTCCAATGGACGTATTTATTCAATTTGTGATAAGATGATAAAAATTTGATCATCGTCGTAAAATGATTCATAAAGTTTGTGGTACGATATTAAAAATCCCATACATTTAGTGATTGATTTATACATTTTGTCGTACGATAATACAAATTTGATAAATTCCTGTAACTAGACAATTGATTATGTATATATGCAAACTTTGAATTTTCCATCGGTCTTCTTTCGTTCGGAAAATTAAAACGGCGACATTTGTCTGAAGATATAGGAGACAGGTCCCTCGATATACTTCCTGGCGGGAAATTTTTTTGAGAAAGAAACAACGGATTCGCATTCAAATGGACGTATTATTCAATAGAAGATATTGATGATTTATCTATTTTGTGGAAATTCATATCTCAGTGAAATGAAATGAAATGAACTCTCTTGTCTATTTCCACTATAACTTTATTTTACAATAATTACGACCGGTTTCGACTTTTATGTCATTCTCAAGTAAGGTATACAGTAAACAGGTGAAGGTATTTATGTTATCCTATTTACAGGTAGTTAGATGGTTCTATCTTAAATTATGGGTTTTTACAGATTGAGCAGTGGGGAAGGATTATGGTCTAGTTGACCGTTGAGAGTTTGGAAATTTGGGTTTTTACATAACTTATTTATTTCTAGACATTCCAACAGATTCATTTTTCTCCCTTTATCACAAATATGTAGAATTTTAAGATTATCTATGGATACTGAATGTTTTGTGGAATTAATATGTTCGAAAATTGCGGATTTATTGTCTGAGGAAACATGTTTTTTGAAACGGGTTTTAAAATTTCTGCCAGTTTGGCCCACATATGCTGCTGAACAATCATTACATTCTATCCTGTATATACCCGATTAATTGTATTTGTCTGTCTTGTGCTTTGCATTAAAAAGGATTTTGCTTGAATTGGGACTGTTTGAAAATGCAGTTTGAATATTGAGCTTGGAAAAATAATTTTTGATGTTATCTGAAACGGAACCAGCATTATTGAGGCTAACATACTTGTTTTCTGGTTTTTCCATTATACAATATGATAAAAGTGAGATCTCTTTTTGTCCTCTACGTTTGATTATTTGATTTATTAAATTGATTGGTATGTTATTGTTTGTAGCGATTTGTTTTATTGTGTCTATTTCGGTTTTAAAATTTTCATCTGATAAAGGTACAGAGAAAGCTCTATGAATCATGGAATTATATGCTGCAAGCTTATGGTTAATATGATTAAATGAGTCCATTGGAATTGGGGCATCTGTGAAACTATTGTTTCTATTCCTTGTTATTGTGAGGTCCAGAAAATTTATTGAATTTTTTGATTCTATTTCTACAGTAAAACTTATATTTTTGTGTGAATTATTGAGGTATTTAAGAAACTGATCTATTTGCCTATTAGATCCATAAAAGCCCACCAAAATATCATCTACATAACGGAACCAGAAAGCAATATGCTTGGTTGAAAGTGGGTTGTCTAAGACATTTTTTTCAAAATTATTCATGAAAATATCTGCTAACAGTGGACTAAGCGGTGAGCCTGTCGGTAGGCCTGACTTTTGTTTATAAAATTTTTTCCTGTAATGAAAGTAATTTTGTGTTATGTACGTTTCTAACAGGTTGCAAAATTCTGAAGTAATGTAAGGGTTTGTATTATTATTAGAAAAAATCTCTTGAACCAAAGGGAGGCATTCATCTGTTGGAATGTTCGGAAACATATTATTAACATCAAAAGAGACTAGTTTAAAATTATTGGTGAATGTAACCTTTGAAAGTTTTTGTATTAAATCAACAGAGTTTTTGATAGTATGTTTCGGATGAAAATTTGTTAATTCACTGAATTTACAATTTAGAAATTTCGCTAGTTTACCTGATGGTGTTTCCACATATGAAACGACTGGTCTGGCCGATTTTTCTTCTTTATGTAATTTAATTAGTCCATAAAGTTGTGGAGGTTGAACATTCATTGGAATTAATTTGCGTTTCTCCCAGGTTGTATGTGCCAAGTGGTCAGCGACTTCAAGTTCTCGTTTGATATCTTTGACGTATATGTTAGTAGGGTCTTTTGGTAATTCAATTAAATCTAGTTTTTCCAGGATATCTTTCATTTTAGAATAATACTGTTCGTTATTTAGGCAAACAATACTATTACCTTTGTCGGCTTTGGTCAGCGTTAATTGCTCTCCGACTACTTTCTTTTTAATCTTTGCGAGTGTTGTTTTATGGACATTTTTGTGAGATGTCATATCAGACAATATACGAAGCAGATTAACCCAGACGCTTTCATCCCATATTAACAAGACCAGAAACCAACATATACCTAGACAAGACAGACTAATTGAAAACAATATAACACGGACAAAGAACTTCCTTGAAGCCCATCCTGATATCACCGTTTCGAAACCGGACAGAAGCAACAACACAATCATCATAGACACTGAAATATACAGACAAAAAATGTCACACCACCTAGATGATGCCCATACTTACAAGAACATTAAAAGATAGTTATATTACACCCGAAACATCAAAAGAACTACAAGTTCATAACAGCATTTGTCCAAGAATTTATGGACTTCTGAAACTACATAAAGAAGACACTCCAATACGCCCAATAGTGTCGTCATGTCAATATCCACTATACAACATCTCACAGTTCATAGCAAAGACACTAAAACACGTGATCGGGAGAAATCTTCACTTCGTAAAGAACTCATACGACTTGAAACTAACACTCAATGATATGTTAACTCGGAACTTTTGAGGTTTTTCTGATTTCAGAGTTCCCTTATTTTGACCTCCCGAAGTTGGAGTGGGCGGTGAAGAATCTTGTGATGATGGAGGTGGAAGAACTTGAACTACTCGTTCTACTCAGTTTTGCACAGTTGTCCTATTGGAAATTGCTGAGCCGCTCGGACAGTTTCTGGGACAGATCTGAACTTGCATTCCTCTCCATCGCGCAAACTTGGTAATCTTCATTTCCACTATCCTCCATTGATTTGAACATGCGTTTGTGACCCCTCTTGAATTCATCGATGAGCTTGCTATGTTGACTCTGTAAATCGTGGCCAGCATGCTGCACCACCTTCTCTCGTTGTAGTTGTTCATCGATGGACGGCTTGCTCTCAACTTTCTTCCTCTCGTCTCATTTTTGTATTTCTTGAAGAATAGCACTGGATAGACTACAAGAAGCCAAGCTGTTGCTGCTACCGGCTTCAAAAAAACAAAAACTAGAGGTACTCGCCAGACCGTTTTCAGAAAAGTTGGAGATTTCGATAGCGTTTCTATGTACATCAACAACTACTGTTTCCGTTTTTAGGATATTGTTGATTTGATCGCTCCTCCTCTTGAATGATTCATAATTATTTTTTATCTCCTGACAGTCGTCGCTACCATTATTGCTTATAATAGCACCGTTCTCTGACAGGTTATGATCGTAGGCTTGAAGAATGGTTTATCGTAATCTTCTGGTTCCTCCCACTCAAAGTTGTTCCATTGTGAAGTACATTTAAGACGATCCAGATGGCCCTCCAAATCCAGATTGTCCTCTTTAACAACCGAAAGTCGTTTGGAGTCAGACCAGGATGGGCTTTGATCGCCGATTACTGAACTGGAAGAGCTGTTGTAACCAATCGACTCTCCGGGAACATTTCGGATGCGGCATGCTTCCTCACGACGAGATCCTGTCGTCGAAACATTTTCATGAGGAAGGTTGGAAGTTATATCGCTGAAATATACGTTATTGCACGACAATATTTGGTCGCCCGGTCTCAAACCGGCTTCTTTCGCAATTCCGTCGTCTTTTGTAAACAGCACGAATATTCTCGGCTTTCAGTCCGGTCCCTTGCAGATACCACAACCCAACTTCGATCTTGGTGAAACCATAATACTGATTCTGACATCCAGTACCTTTTCACCGAGAAAAGGAGACAGTCGCATTGAATGATTGTCGTTGATAATCTGCCAACTTATGGAGTCTGTTCTCTTTTCTTCAACGAGAATCGTCCGACTGTTCGTAATCGTAATCTTCTGGTTCCTCCCAATCAATGTTGTTACATTGTGAGGTACATTTAAGACGCTCCAAACGGTCCTCCAGATCCAGATTCTCCTCTTTAACAATCGAAAGTCGTTTGGAGTCAGACCAGGATGGGCTTTGATCGCCGGTAAATTTGGAAGCGTTGACTGTTGAGGGTGCCATGCTAGGCGTGAAATATTCGGCGAAATCGTAAATTTTTGGGATTTTGAATTTTTTTCTCAAAATCTATGAACACCACGATTTGGATATTCCTACCAAAAATACTTCAATCAAGATTTTTATTTAATATAGAGAAGTTTCTCGCCGCTATCTGCAACAGCACCATTCTCTTTCGTTTTTTTGATCAAATCTCGAAATTCTTGCCAAGTTTCCATTCGTTTACTTATTCTACCTAAAGAATACATTTTTAGGTACATTTTTGCCGAATTTAGAACCCGTAGCTTTTTTTGAGTATATTTCGGGAAACAATTCTCCGATTGCGATGGAATAAAGAATCAGACCTGGAGACAGTTACTGTCCATCTTTCTCTGAAATTCCGTCGTTGCAGGTAGCGCCGTTCAGCCTGTAGCGTGAACAGAACATTTTGCCGCACACACAGACACACACACACATACATACATACGCACGTACTATCTCGATCGCTGAACGACGGCAAGGTATAACGCTTTATGCCCACTCACTTTTGTGAGTCGGGCAAGCGTAAACAACAACGTGTTAAAATAACCAATTTGTTGAATTTTGACATCAATGTTGTAATTTGACATCGTTGCTTAAATCTCCCCAAATTTCATGTTGACTTCTCTCTCCTCTATACCAGTCCTTCTTTGTTCATTTTCAGGAAAAATTCAATCATAAACTCTAAAGCAACGGACAAAGTGACGGTCCAACAAAAAAACACCACTTGGGAGTCCATTACCATAAAATATAACGCTCAAACAAACGAACTTCGAACCCCTATTCTTCTCAAACAGCTGTACAATAATGCAAAAAGGTCTGCAAGGAAAGAGGTTGCGAGACAAT
Organism: Novius pumilus; assembly: GCA_020654155.1. Classification (NCBI taxonomy): domain Eukaryota; kingdom Metazoa; phylum Arthropoda; class Insecta; order Coleoptera; family Coccinellidae; genus Novius; species Novius pumilus. The sequence continues at coordinate 62,648 of JAIFOV010000582.1, read as the reverse complement.
GTGTGAGTTATATATAGAAAGTAATTTTTCATTTTCATTGATTATTTCTAGAGAGAACAATACTCGGATAGAATAACTACAGGAGCCCAAGAGGGCTGGAATTGTGAGTTGCATTTACATAGATAATCAATCTTTTAATTCATCACCCAAACTACAATAATTCTTCATTCATGTAGGCAGACATGAATAGAACTGAAGGTAGTCCATTTGTGCAAACTAGCACTTCAGAAGAGGATAGACTGGTCGTAGCACTGCTTGGTGATAATGTTAGACCACAACAAAATATATATGATGATGGTAATATATATTTTGGGAATCATTGCTATGGCACTCATATGTATAAGAAATATGATTATTCCTTCAGATGATATAACCTTGAGAAACGCAAGAGTAGAAAGGCAAACGTTAGGTTTGAATACAAAATTCAAAAAAACAATATGGAAAATTGAGAAATGAAATGAATAAATATTTTTCTTGTTAAATCCATCTATCATATCGATAATTTAAGTATTATAATGTTATACCCTGCCAAAATGTTTCGTTCTCTCACATATAATATCATTCTGAGATAATTTTGAGTTTATCATTTACATTGATTTAATACTTTTACATATTCCTTGTGAATGTCACATTTATATATATAATTTAATGGGGACGCATACGACTTGAAACTAACACTCAATGATATTATTTTACAGCCCGATGACATATTGTACTCACTCGACGTCACATCTGTAACGATGCGTTCTGAAATCACGCAACGTTACTAGAATAATTAGCGAACCGACACTGACAAGAAGAATGGCGGACAATGTGGAGCGACATCTAGTAGTCTCCAGATTGTTGGTCCGACCGATGGGTGGCGCTGAAGTCGCAGTGCGGGAATAACCCTTATCGTCGTACCGTCGGACGAAGAAGTCGAGGGCACCGAGATACATGGTTTAGCTTTGTGATTGTTAGGAAATGATACATCGCAATGCACGGCAGTACCAGCCGCTTAATAGAGGTAGACCCGCCTCAGAGCTGCGGTACAGGTTGTATATAAATTTATCGCGTTCCGCGGAATAAAAGGAGAGATATCCACGAGTGATATCCTCGAGAGATATCCACGAGAGATATACATGAGAGATATCCACGAGTGATATCCTCGAGAGATATCCTGCCTGTGAATACGTGAACCGTGCGTGAGTGAGGCGAAACCGTGATATAGCGAAACCCGCAGTAAGTACCCTTCCGTTGCCATATTATTTCTACGGTTCCTTTGATTGTGGAGTTTCAATAACGTGCAGTCATAGTGGGCACCGTCCGGAAGAATAGAGTGACGAGTTTCAATAGCGGTCACTTGTGTTGGGCGTGATGTTGTCGCCGGATAATTGTATGTTGGGGCGACGAATTTCTCCAGGAGGAGTGGCGATTTGATTGTGGAGTTTCAATAAGGTGCAGTCATAGTGGGCACCATCCGGAAGAATAGAGTGACGAGTTTCAATAGCGGTCACTTGGGTCCCTTGAACCGATAAAGAGTAGGATATTTAGATTGCACGAACCGAAAGGAACCATCATTATAGATTGATAGCAAGCTGCAATTCACTATTCGCTATTCACTGTCCGCTATCCGCTATTCGCTATTCACTATCCGCTATTCGCTGTTCACTATTCACTAGCCGCTATCCGCTATTAGCTATTCGCTATCCGCTATCCGCTTTTCGCTGTCCGCTATTCGCTATTCGCTATTCACTATTCGCTATCCGTTAGTTTATCAGGCGAAGTAAGTTTCCGCTGGTGAATCTATTAACCCTCTGGCTTTTTAGATGTATGATCGCTACCGTCGTGGGATAAATTGTAAATAGTGTGAATAAATTGTAAATAGTAGTTTTAAGTATTTTTCCGCCGGACACTTAGTCGATTTCGAACACCTTCAATCGATTTATCTTTTTGGGGAATTTTCTTCTCTCGGTGAATACAGACCCCTGGAAATCATCTTTCTCTGACTGTAGTGTACCCCGGCGCAAGTGGACCGTACCACTTAAAATCAGGTGGCGCCCGAGAAAATATCCCCGAACGAAGCTGCGCTAGTCATATTAACATCCTGTAGTACAACCTTGGAGTCGGTGACATTAACGCGCGCATCCGCCAGATAGCAGCACCCGTATAGGAACAGAGTTTTGTTGTTGCTTTACCCGCCTGGCATCCGAATAGGGGCCGGTAAAGGGGGGGTCGCGTCATAAAAGAGGCGACTGAGCAGGAAAGCGTCACAAAAATGGCGCCCGAGCAGGGACCGTTATTTATCGGGTTCGATTGAAAAGGTACCGTTATTTATCGGGACCGTTGTTTATCGGGATCGACTAAAGCGGGATCGTCGTTTTATTGGAGGCGATTGAAAAGGTTTGTTGTGCCAACGAGTACCGAACCATTAGCGAAGAATAGCATCAAGTTAAGAGGACGCGTTGGTAGGTTAGATAAAATTGTTTATCGGGACCGGTTGAACAAATAGAGATCAGGTGGACGGTAATCGATCAAAACGAAAGTAACGTTTTGGGAAAATCGATCGAAGGGTAATCTTCGTCGTCACTAATCGGGATTGTTCGTTGTGCCAACGAGTACCGAATCATTAGCGAGTTAGCAGTAACCCACAGGTAGGTTCGATAAGATGTTCGGGAATCCGAAACCGAGCAGGAAGTCGCCGACTACCTAACGGAACCGAGTCAAATGGATGGGAAAACCGGATGGGTGTACAAGTTGCGAAAGGAAGACTTGGACGCGGAACTGACGAAGTTCAGGATAGAAGTATCCGGGACATTTGATGAAAAGAGGAAGAAATTGGTCCGATTCATCAGAAGCGGAAAAGCTTCACCGTTACCGAATCAAGTAGGTATGTTTAAATTCTCGGGTCAGGAGGAACATGGCGACAACGTCAAGGATTAACCTGGAACCTCTAAATTTGGGAAAATATCGCCTGAATTTCGATGGGAAATCTGACCCGGTTTCATTTCTGGAATCAGTTGATGATGTTCGGCAGCAGCTGAAAGCTGAGCCCGACAGGTTTCTCCTCGGTCTGCCACAAGTCCTGTCCGGGATGGCGACCCTGTGGTACCGCAATAATAGAAAGGACTGGAACAATTGGAAGGAATTTGAAGATGATTTTCGGGGGACGTTCTTCCCCGTAGATTATTACGACACGATGGAAGACGAAATCAGCAATCGACGACAGAAACCGACCGAAACAGTTATGGAATACGTGACGGATATACGTACACTGATTAGGAGACACGGGAAAATAACTGAGGAACAAGATTTGCAGAGGTTACGGAAGAACTTAGTACCGGAATATCGTCGGATGTTGTGGGAACACGAAGTTGAGGATACCACGGCGTTTCTTCGGAAAATGAGGGAAATCGAAACGTTTCTGACTGAAGCCAAACGACACTTTCCAACGGATCTAATGATGGCTGGCGGAAGGGCGCTACCTTATCAAACGAAAGAAGAAGTCCCGAAGCGGAGCATGGAACCGTCATCTATCAATGTGGGTCCATACCAAAACATGAGGAAGGAACGACCGAAGATGCAGAGGGATGACCAGAATGGAACGAGAAATGGGAACATCCTCAACACATTCGTTTGCTGGAGATGTGGGAAACCAGGACATAGGAAGCAGGAATGTAATAACAAACCAATATTGTTCTGCTCACGATGTGGTCGTCGTGGAACGCTGAGTAGAGATTGCACGTGCGCTGGTTCGGAAAACTAGTGCGAGTCTGGAAGAAAACAAGACAATACCAGGCCCGGAAGAAGGAAGTCTCGAATATGGAAATCATCATCCACGAGAACCGACCCTTCGTGGAATTAAAACTGTTTGGACGTCAGTACCGAGCGCTCATCGACACCGGCGCTAGCTGCTCGTATATGGGTAACAGGTTATGGCGTGAATGTCGGCAGAGAAATCTCTCATTGGCTAGAACATCCATTCCAAACGCCCGATTGGCCAATGGAAAGATCGTACAAATTAGGACCGCTTGCGTCCAACCCGTTTCGCTTATAGGACGAAACTTTCAGGTGGAGTTCATGTACCTGAACGGATTAAACCCCGATGTGGTATTGGGAATGGACTTCCTAAGGGAACATCGAGTGCTTATTGATGCTGCCAATGGGATGATTAGTTTTGGGGCACATACACCAAAAACACCGGAATAGATCAGGTGAGCCCAGCTGAGGCTCACGAATCGAGTCATTTGACGAAAGAGGAGGCCGAACGATTGAGGGCTTTTCGCAAGCGAATTGCCCCAGTTCGAAAGAATAAAGGGTACGACGACGTTAACGCAACATACGATCCGCCTGTCACAGAAGCTACCCATAAAACAACGATATAGACCACAGAATCCGAACGTCCAGAAAATAATAAACGAGGAAGTTGACCGGAAGTTGAGGTTACTGGAAGGGGTAATAGAACCATCCAACAGCCCCTGGAGTAGTCCTATATTAATGGTGCAGAAGAAGGATGGAAAACCGCGATTTTGTGTAGATTTCCGAAAAATCAATGCCATTAGCCGTAAAGATGCGTATCCTCTACCCTATATTTCTGCCATATTCGATAGGCTACGTGAAGCTAAGTATATTTCCACCATAGACTTGACACAGGGATATTGGCAAATACCATTGGAAAAGAACAGCCGACTGATAACTGCCTTCACCGTTCCATCCCGAGGGTTGTTTCAATTTAAAGTCATGCCGTTTGGGTTGCATTCGGCACCGGCCGCTTTTCAACGGCTTCTGGACCAGATCATTGGACCCGAGTTGGAGCCACGAGCGTTTGCGTACTTGGATGACATAATTGTGATAGGGCGAACATTCGACGAACACCTGGAGAACTTAGCGATCGTGCTTCGACGATTGAGGGAAGCAAATCTCCGAATCAATCCAGACAAGTGCGAGTTTGGACGAAGATCTTTGAAGTACTTAGGACACGAAGTCACACCGGAGGGAATCAAAACGGATCCCGACAAAATAAGCGCCATCAAAGAGTTGAAAGAACCACAGAATGTCAGATCATTAAGGCGATTTCTAGGTATATGTTCATGGTATCGAAGATTTATTTCCGGATTCTCCAGCATAGCAGCACCATTAACGAAATTGCTGAAGAAAAATAATCGCTGGTGTTGGAAAGAGGAACAACAAGGTGCATTTGATACATTGAAGGAACGCTTAACTCAAGCACCGGTACTGGCGTGCCCTGACTTCGATCTGCCGTTTGAATTGCAAACTGATGCTTCTGCGCACGGAATAGGAGCGGCATTACTCCAAAACCAAAAAGGTCAAGATCATGTGATTGCATATGCCAGTAGAACGCTCAACCCGGCCGAAAGGAATTATTCAGTCACCGAAAAGAATGCCTGGCAATAGTGTGGACATAGGAAAGATGCGACCCTATGTGGAAGGGTCGAAGTTTACTGTAGTCACCGATCATCAGAGTCTCAAATGGCTGCACTCCCTACAAAGTCCAAGTGGACGATTGGCACGATGGAGCATTTTTCTACAACAGTATGATTTCGACATAAAATACCGAAAAGGAGTGTTGAAGAAGGTGGCGGACGCGTTGTCCCGGGAACCATTGGCGAACATGGCCGGATTAACCCGGAAATGGGACACCGTGGCCTGCGAGTGGTATCAGGGTCTGTTGGAAAGGGTGAAGGCGGAACCAAAGAAATACGCTGAGTACAGGGTGGAAGGTGATCGACTTTATCGATACTTCTGGGACAACACAGAGTTGAAAGACGCTGAGGTGTGCAACCCGTGGAAACTATGTTTACCAACGTCTCTCTGGGTAACGATCATGAAGGAAAATCATGACAATCCCACAGCCGGACATTTGGGAATCGCCAAGACCGCCGCCCGAATAGCTCGACATTATTTTCGGCCGCAAATGTTTACAGAAATCGGATTATATGTGCGAGGTTGTGTAACATGTCAGCAATTCAAACCAGCGCAAAATTGACTGCTGGAGAAATGCATGCTTCCCGGAATACACAGCCCTGGCAGACTGTCAGCACCGACTTGGTGGGGCCGCTGCCACGTTCCTCCCGAGGAAATGTTTATCTGGTGGTTTTCCATGACCGATTCATGAAGTGGACTGCTTGTAAACCTTTACGCCGAGCGACCGCACAAACTGTTTGCCAGGCATTGAAAGAAGAAGTGATATTTAGGTTTGAATGTCCGGAAACCATCATTTCCGATAATGGTCGTCAATATGACAGCCGCAGTTTCCGAACGTTGATGAAGGAGTTAAATATTAAACACCGAACAACACCTGTATATACCCCCTAGTGCAACCCCGCAGAAAGATCTAACCGAGTTATTGAAACAATGATCGCACATTATTGTGATAAAGACCATCGTAAATAGGATGCGCACTTGAATGAATTTATGTTCGCGATAAATTTGATAAATTTGACAGCTACTGTCAAATGGGGAGAGAACCCCGAAAAAAACTGAGCACGGGACAGGTGCTTTAAGGTGTACCACTGCCCGCTGTCGCTGGGCCAATCACCCGCACAGCGTATAAATGATTCATAGTGATCAAGATAGCCTCAGAACCAGGAACAGAAATGGAATCAGACCCCGGAACGGATTAGGACTAAGATTAGCAACATGGAACATTAAAACAATTACCGGAAAAGAGACTGAACTTTATAACGAAATGATTAAGTATAAAATTGATGTTATTGGGCTCAGTGAAGTAAAGAAAAAGGGCAATGGCTGTACGACCATCCACGGTAATTACATACTTAGATATTCAGGGGTCCCATGGGGCGATAGAGCGAAGGAAGGTGTCGGCCTTGTTGTCTCCGAAGGTATCAATTCGAAAGTACCTTCATGGGAGGCCGTAAACCCAAAAATTATCACACTCAATCTAAAACTGCAAACTCCAGTAACTCTAATTCAGGCTTATGCCCCAACTGAAGACTCTAACGTGGCCGTAAAAGAAGTGTTCTTTGAGGAACTACAGCGGCAAGTTGACAAGCATGAAAATAGTGGAAGAAGATCGTTTGTCATGGGAGACTTAAACGGACGAGTGGGTAATGACTATCTGACCAACAGAGGAGTTCTGGGGCCATGGAGTGGAGAAACAACACTAAATGACAACGGTAATCGCATTCTTGACTTCTGTGCTACAAACCAGATGATAGTAGCAAACTCATATTATCCTCACCGACGCATTCATAAAATAACTTTTGAAAATACTCGGTACTCAAGCATCATAGACTACTTTCTAATCCCCAAAGAAATGAAAAGCTGCTGTCTGGATGTCAAAGTTATAAGAGGCGCAGAACTTTCCACTGACCATCACTTACTGATTGCCGACACTATGTTCAAAAAGGCCAGTCTTAACAGAAAAACCTGTTACACAAGAATAAAGTGGGAAGGCTTGAGAAATGAGAATAGCAAAAGTGAGTATCAAAATAAACTCGAAGAAAAGCTGAGCGTGCGAGAAGTAGAGGGGATGTAATAGAAAATAGATGGGTTAGATTGAAAGCTGCAGTCTTACAAGCCTGCGAAGAAGTATGTGGAATAAAACGGGTAAAAGAAGGCATCAAAAGCACTGTGTGGTGGAACCAGGGAGTAAAGCTAGCTGTGGCGGAAAAGAAGGAAGCTTGGAAAATATGGAAAAGGACAAGACTAAGTTCCGATTATGATGAGTACGTTAGAAAACGTAATATAAGTAAAGCAACGGTTTATCAAGCAAAACAAAACTCGTGGCAGGAGTTTGGAAAGAAGCTTGAAGAAAACTTTTCGAGAGATAACAAGCAATTTTGGAAAGTAGTGAAAAATTTAAGAGGGAAGTTTGGGTCCCGAGTTGGGAGCATCAGAGACACGAACAACCAACTCAAAGAAACGACTGACGAAATTCTTACAGTCTGGAGAGATTTTTACGCTGAGAAATTTCAAGAAAACCGTCAGTTGCATCAAGATCAAATTGATCAGAGTGTCAACGAAACAGAAGTGGACAATCATAAGACCGAAGAAGGCATCAGTTTTCACGACGTTGAAGATGCCATTCAAAGGATGAAGAACGGGAAGGCAGCCGGGGAAGATGCGATTGTACCAGAAATGGTTAAGGCAGGTGGCAGGGTCTTAGCTGAAGAAATTAAGGTGCTCTTCCAGGATGTGTGGCAACTCGGTCGGATTCCCAAAGACTGGCAGCTGAACCTTATTGTCCCTCTGTATAAGAAAGGTGACACGACCAAATGCAGTAATTATAAAGTCATTTGTCTCATAGACGTGATAGCAAAAATGTACTCTCGAATTCTGGAAAAGAAACTAAGATCACACCTAGAGAATGACCTCGATGAAGAACGAGCCGGCTTTAGACCAGGCAGACAAACACAAGATTTGATTTTCTCAATCCGTTGCATCACAGATAAGTGGATCAGCCGGGGTAAAAAGGCCTACCTAGCATTTTTGGATTTGTTGGCCGCTTTCGATGAAATTCCAAGGTGTGAGATTTGGAAAGCCCTGAAAAAGAAAATGACTCCCCCCACACTTTTTCGAGCCATTCAATTCTTGTTTGAACAAGTGGAAGGGGTCGTACGACTGGACGGACAGACTTCGGAGAAATTCGACATAAACAAAGGAGTAAGACAAGGGGACAGCCTTTCTCCCCTGTTGTTCATAATATTCATGGATGAAGTGACCAGCACATGTCGACGACGCACGGACAAATCTGTTGTCGGAATGCTCAACCTCCGCCAAATCACCTGCCAAGCTTTAATGTACGCCGACGATATTGTGCTCATAGCTGACTCGGTCGCTAAACTGCAGCAAGCTGTGATAGAGTGGACGGAAACATTGAGAGAAAGAGGTATGACTGTGAACAAAGTTAAAAGTCAAGTGATGGTTGTAGCGAACACGGAAGAGCAAGTTACCCCAATACAGATTCAGTGCGACGGCCAATCTCTAACTCAAGTGCAGTCTTACCAATATCTTGGAACCACCATCCACCAATCTGGCAAGCTGAAAGAAGAGATTAGAGCCAGAGTACAAAGTGCGACAAAAGCGTACTATGCTTTATGTGGTGTCGTTTTTGGCAAGCAAGAAATAGCTCGAACAACTAAAACAACTGTTTATAAGGCGATCCTAGAGCCCATCCTACTTTATGGAAGTGAGAGCTGGACAGTCTCAAAAAACGAGATCAGCCACGTGAACGCAGTCCAAATGAAGTGTCTTCGACGGATAGTCGGTAAAACGCGACGTGACAGAGTGAGGAACGATCGAATAAGGGAAGTTCTCGACATAATGCCGGTTGAAAAAAGAATGGAAAACCGCCAACTGGCCTGGTATGGACATGTTGTTAGAATGGGACCAGAACGAAAACCGAAACAATACTGGGAAGCGCGAGCGCAGGGAATAAGACCAATTGGAAGACCTCGCAAGACCTGGGAAGAAGTCATTACCCAAATTGCAGGCAAAAGGGGGAAAACTTTGAATCAGTTGCGCACCCTCGCCGGGGACAGACAAAACTTCAAGAAGTGGATCCGAGGACATCCCCCAACGCTGCCATAGCGGCATAATGGGGCAGAAGAAGAAGAAGAAGAAGAAGAAGAAGAAGATAAATTCAAGTCGTCATGCTTCCACGGGATATTCCCCTGCATTTTTGAATTTTGGCCGCGAATTAACAGCCCCTAGTACCGTATACCAGTCGCGGAAGTCAGATGGACCGGAGGCGACGCCCGATAGAGCCGGACGCGTGAAAAATTTTGAACGAGTACGCGAGGTTTACGACTTGGTCCACGTACATTTGGGACGGGCCTTCGAGAATCAGAGACGTTATTATAACTTGCGGAAACGACATTGGCATCCGAAACTTGGAGAATTAGTTATGAAAAAAGAGTTTCCACTGTCAAATGCCGTGCAAAGTTTTGCCGCGAAATTGGCTCCGAAATACTCCGGGCCGTATACCGTCGCGAAAGTAGTCTCTCCGGTAGTATATGACCTTAAGGGAGCGGACGGGAAGATGTTACGTCAAATACATGTAAAAGACCTGAAGTCCCATCAACCTGATTCCTTTAATAATCCTATTTTAGGAATGCAATCCGAACCGAACCCGAGCTTGGGAACCGTGACCAGATACCGTCCGGGTTGGGGATCAGGGAACAGCCGAGTACGATTTCCTGATTCCCCCGGAAAAATCATTGCCCGAATCATACCGGTCGGGAAACGCCCGAAATCAGGACCGAGGGGCCGCGGAGGAATTCGGTCGGTTGTTGGCGGGTCACGGGAAGCTCGAACCGTGGACCCATGAAATTTTGAGCGCCGCTTTCCGTCTTGTGCCGGCAGAATGGCCGGTAACTAAATCGTATCGAGCGAAAATACCGTTCCCAGGGGGAAAGACAAAGTGGATATCGATTCCACCTCGCCGAACCACCGAGTAAAAGGTGGTGGGGGACACCGATTTTCGTTTTTTCAAAAGTTTTCACGAATTTCCCAACAAGACGCACCATTTTCCGACGAAAGCATTCATTTCCTGTAAGTAGACAATTGATTATGTATATATGCAAACTTTAAATTTTCCATCAGTCTTCTTTCGTTCGCAAAAAATTTAAAAACGGCGACATTTGTCTGAAGCTATAGGAGACAGGTCCCTCGATATACCTCCTGGCGGGAAATGTTTTGAGAAAAAAAACAACAGATTCGTATTCAAATGGACGTATTCTTCATGCGGACGTGGAAAAAGATGGCCATCATCGTGAAAATTTCAGAAGTTTTTACGAATTTTCCAACAAGTCGCAACATTTTCCGACGGTAACATTTATTTCCTGTAAGTAGACTATTGATTATGTATTATTATATTATATTATTATAATATAATTATATTAATTATAATATATATATATTATATATATAATAATAATAATTATAATATATATTATATTAATATTATAAAATTTTTTGATGTACCCCTCCACCTTATTGCAATCTGAAAATATTTAATTTTCATTTTAATTTATTTAATTTTTATTTTTATATAAATATAATTTTGTTAATAAATTTATTTTTTAATTAATTTAAATTATAAAGTAAATTTGATAAATTTAGTGGATTGATTTATAAAATTTATGGTGGTGTAATAAAAAATTTGATAAATTTAGTGGATTAATTTATAAAATTTGTGATAAGATAATAAAAATTTGATAAATTTAGTGGATTGATTTATAAAATTTGTGGTAAGATAATAAAAATTTGATAAATTTAGTGGATTGATTTATAAAATTTGTGGTAAGATAATAAAAATTTGATAAATTTAGTGGATTGATTTATGAAATTTGTGGTAAGATAATAAAAATTTGATAAATTTAGTGGATTGATTTATAAAATTTGTGGTAAGATAATAAAAATTTGATAAATTTAGTGGATTGATTTATAAAATTTGTAGTGAGATAATAAAATTTGATAAATTTAGTGGATTGATTTATAAAATTTGTGGTAAGATAATAAAAATTTGATAAATTTAGTGGATTGATTTATAAAATTTGTGGTAAGATAATAAAAATTTGATAAATTTAGTGGATTGATTTATAAAATTTGTGGTAAGATAATAAAAATTTGATAAATTTAGTGGATTGATTTATAAATTTATTTTATTTTAATATAAATTGAACGAGGTCAGAATTTGATTAGTGAACGAGGTTAGAATTCGATTAGTGAGCGAGGTTAGAATTTGATTAGTGAACGAGGTTAGAATTCGATTAGTGAGCGAGGTTAGAATTTGATCAGTGAGCGAGGTCAGAATTTGATCAGTGAACGAGGTTAGAATTTGATTAGTGAGCGAGGTCAGAATTCGATTAGTGAACGAGGTTAGAATTCGATCAGTGAGCGAGGTTAGAATTCGATCAGTGAGCGAGGTTAGAATTCGATCAGTGAGCGAGGTCAGAATTTGATCAGTGAACGAGGTCAGAATTCGATTAGTGAACGAGGTTAGAATTCGATCAGTGAGCGAGGTTAGAATTCGATCAGTGAGCGAGGTCAGAATTTGATCAGTGAACGAGGTCAGAATTCGATTAGTGAACGAGGTTAGAATTCGATCAGTGAGCGAGGTTAGAATTTGATCAGTGAACGAGGTTAGAATTCGATTAGTGAGCGAGGTTAGAATTTGATTAGTGAACGAGGTTAGAATTCGATTAGTGAGCGAGGTTAGAATTTGATCAGTGAGCGAGGTCAGAATTTGATCAGTGAACGAGGTTAGAATTTGATTAGTGAGCGAGGTCAGAATTCGATTAGTGAACGAGGTTAGAATTCGATCAGTGAGCGAGGTTAGAATTCGATCAGTGAGCGAGGTTAGAATTCGATCAGTGAGCGAGGTCAGAATTTGATCAGTGAACGAGGTCAGAATTCGATTAGTGAACGAGGTTAGAATTCGATCAGTGAGCGAGGTTAGAATTCGATCAGTGAGCGAGGTCAGAATTTGATCAGTGAACGAGGTCAGAATTCGATTAGTGAACGAGGTTAGAATTCGATCAGTGAGCGAGGTTAGAATTTGATCAGTGAACGAGGTCAGAATTCGATTAGTGAACGAGGTTAGAATTCGATCAGTGAGCGAGGTTAGAATTCGATCAGTGAGCGAGGTCAGAATTTGATCAGTGAACGAGGTCAGAATTCGATTAGTGAACGAGGTTAGAATTCGATCAGTGAACGAGGTCAGAATTTGATTAGTGAACGAGGTTAGAATTCGATTAGTGAGCGAGGTTAGAATTTGATCAGTGAGATAATTATATTTTTTCAGTTAGGAGCCACTTTTTAAAAAAAACTTCTTTATTTAAAACGGAGTATAAAACGACTTAACACGTCTAAGAAACTATAAATCTGAATAATCTAATGCTACGTATTCCCTTATATAACTTCTCCAATGCTTATTCGACATTAACACTATTGCTACTTCGGCATTTCAGTATCCGGTAAGTAATGCACAGGGTTGGCTCATATAACACCTCCCCCCTTTAAAGAACTGAGTTCGATTACTTTTGATGAACTCTGTTTGTGGATTAATTTCCGGAACTTTACAATAAAAATTTTATATAATATGAAAATTATCAATACTAGTATCATTAATGAAATACAAAAATAAATAGATGAGATATGATTTGGATGAACCTTCCACTTATACAATTCCAATTCAAGAGAACTTGTTACATTAATTGGAGTTATTAATAAATCTGTGATTTTTGAAACATTTAAATCCTCTAATTGAAATTCGAAATACAAATCGTTAATTCTTGATGGATGAAAGGTTTTATCTCCGTTCGAAATTTCACAATTACTATCAATTAACAATATTTTTTCTGGCTCATGCTCGTATGATAATTTTCCTGTACAATTTTCTATGATTAATCGGTTAAATAAGGAGATAATTTTACCATTTGGTAATAGTTTTAAATCACTCGTGTTCTTCTCAATTTGTCGCGCACAATTCTCACTTTTTGTTTTTACAAAATTGCTGTAACATGGATGGGGTTTTTCCAGTTTTTCTTGCGGACACAACAGCAGCTCCGAGGCGGTCTATTTAAAATCTCTATTTAAAAGTACAAAATTTTGCTGGGTCAGTACAAAAATACATGGGCCACCCTGCTCCGCCTCAAAAATAATAAAACAAAGGAACAGTTTACAAGTGTCACAAACTATACTCTACTACCGAAAAAAATAGTCAGTGACCGTACACAGCAAAATCGAGAGAATTTTCACTGTCGATATTCCCAGTGATAGGAAAGACAATTATACCCTGCCGCGACGACTCCTGCACCTCCACACGACACGGTTGAATTGTTGGTGCATCATCCAGCCTCCGCGCATCGCTGTCGTTATGAGGTCGCGTACTTGATTTCGATAACTGCAACAACGCGGTAATTTCCGATTTTCCGGACACCATCCCCGCGCGCACCAACGACCAACGGACACACCTTGACGTCACAACCCGGATAAGAACGGCGCACCACTTCGAGGAATTCCGAGCACTATATATAGCCTTTTGTTCGATAGGCGTCTCCAAGTGGGTGTGGCGCCTCCCAGGACACCGTGACGTCGTACACACGATTGCCGTTTGTTCTTTGACGAATATCAGGTCTGGCTTCCTGAGTATATTATCCGTCCCCTTATGTTAGGTTCCACCATTGTTCTCCAGGATCGTTTTGTAGCGAAGGACTTCAATCTTGAAGCGACGAAGTTGTGACGTTTAATCCTTCATAATGGAGAATCGGGCATTTCTGGAGGACATGACACAGAGATTCTCTGCGGCTGCATCCAGCCCTACATAGAGCTTCCCTCCGGAGTTGTATGGCACTCCCGCTGTTGGTAACGTGTTCGACCTAAGCTGGATTGCCCTTATGTAATCTCCACCAGACCAATAGGGAGGATATAAAAACTGGAGGCCGTATTGTGCCGCATCTCCTCCAGTCCGCTCCCATGAAAGGACCCAATGAGCTGACCAGCTCTCCACCGATCAGCCTGTTCTGAGGATGCGTTTGGCGGTCTTATCATTCCTGTGATCCTTGTCATCCAGCTCTCCGACTCTTCGAGGACCTCGTCCAACGCATTGTTCTTTCCCCTCAGTTCGTCTCTTCGTCGCTTTATTATAATTGGGATCTTGTCCCTGAAACTAAAGACCCCCAATCCACCCCTGTTCTTCGGGGCGTGAATGATCGAGTTATGCACGCGGGAGGGAAGCTTAAGCGATCTTTTGACTGCCCAGCGTACGGCTCTATCTGCGGCTTCGAGGGTTTTGCGATCGATGGTGGGATTCTGCAAGGAATGTATATAACGCGGAATGAGGAACTGCTTTATGGACGTTAGTTTCTGCCATGGCTTCAGAGGAGCGGACAAAATTCGATGTAACTGTGCTCTCAAGTTGACGATGGAGCACTTCACGATTCCCGTATCTGTAAATTTGTGGCCAAGGTATTTGAGTATTTCGTTTACTCCGACTTGTTTTATTGGCTTCCCGTTAATGTAGAATAGGGTTGTGGAATACGTGAACAAACGTTTCTTATGACAGCCGACCGAAATAGCTGCGCATTTTTCAACCGATAATCTCAAGTTTCTGTTGTCAAAAACTCTTGTGTTCTGAGTAGCAATCGGTTAGCTATCCTTCTATCGTCTGCCATCAACAGAATGTCATCGGCATATGCTAAGCAGGCTATCGATGAATTCTTCACCCTGCATCCTTTTAGGTTGTTTAGGCCACAAATTAATTCGTCCATAACAAAGTTAAAAGTATGGGCGACATGGGGTCTCCCTTTTACCCCTCTTCTTACGGGAATCGTATCAATCTCCTCTCCTTGACAATATATTGTAGTCCTATTGTTGTTATAATTCGCCATCACATAGTTCACACTCTTCTCATCCATGCCCTTCATCAATAACGCTCTTCTGATAGAATGATGTGAGACTGTATCAAAGGCTTTCTGAATGTCCAACGTAATTATATGGTATCCTGCCAGACTCTTCCTTCGAGCTTTCATTAGAGTGTGAACCGTCAAATTGTTGGCGAACGTTCCGTCAATCTCCACGAATCCCGTCTGCATACTGTGTATGGGAACACTCCTCATTCTTCGTGCCATTATCTTATTGCACATTCTCAGAACCATGCTGGAAATTGTTATAGGCCTCCAGTTCTTCACGTCCTCTAAACCATCTTTCGATTTTGGAATGAGAACGGTCCTACTGTTTCTGAGAATTTCTGGAACATAGCCGAGAAATAACATAGTATTGAAAAGGAGTTGTAGCTTAATGATGGGAATTTTCCTTAGAGATGTTAACGTTATTCCATCTGGTCCGGCAGCCACCGATTTACTGGCAGAAAACGCCCACTCGACGTCCTCTCGAGAAATTGGAAAGTAGACGGAGTGTTCCTCTTCTGCAGCCTGGAACCTCTGTAGATCCGGAGGCGATTCTGATGCAAAGATGTCCTTGTAAGCTTCAGAGATCGTTCTTTCCTCCGGTCTTATTGTGGTGTCTTCCTCGCTAGTGCCGTCAATTATGTTGTTGATCGTATTTGACCTGTTCTTTTCCACCCTCCTGTACCCTTGCATACTCCATCGCCCTTTTCCGTCTGGATCCAATGTTATTTCGTTGTGGTTTGTTGTTATTAGTGCTTTGTTCCTGTTGTTAGTTTTAGCAAATTGTCTAATTAGATCCGCGGTCCAGGTGTCGAATTCGTTCTTGATGTTTTCCGTCCTCATACATACATTTGCTGCCATCTGGAGATCTGTCCCTTCTAATGATGGGGCAATATTCAAAATCGCCTGCTGCACCTGATCAACTACCTGCGGCACAACTCCAGGGGGGGCAGGTCTGGCAGAACCAAGTCCTCAACAACGATTTCGGGTTCAGCCTCTACTTGTGCTATCTGTTGTTCGATAGCCTGGAACGACGCTTCCTGATGTTCGCGAGACGTCTCGACTTGCCTCTGTTGACGCTGTATGCGGAATTGCTCCACAAGGTTTCTATACCTTGCAGTTTTTCTGCGCTTTTTAATAGCTTCTTCACTTCTGCCCGCAACCTCTGCCAGGTACTTTTTGACGTCATCCCCATCATAATTTGCCTCCGCCTCGGCTAGGTCTTCTTCTTCTTCGTCAGTCCACTTACGTCAGCGTTCAGAGCTTCTTCCACTTCCGCATGGTATGATTCCGCGTGTTGTCGTCTCATATGCAGTCTCATGCCCGCGTAGGAGGTAAAGAGTCTCTGGCATTGTGGACATCTTCCTTCCTCCGTTGGTGCATTGGGGTCTCGTTGGCCTCGACAATAGCGCCTCTGATGCCGCTTGAGCGCTTGACTGGTGGGATATGTAACACCATTGCCGCAGATGCATATTAGTCGCCCACGTTCAGGGCTCTGGGGCGGTGGTGGCATTTGGTATTACTCAAATGTCTTTCCAATTCGGGCTATGAATCCACCGACTTCCTAGGGCGCAGGCTTTCAAAACCACGCTCGGCTCTCGAATTTGCAAAGTTGGTCGAAAATAAAAGCAACGTCTGTCAAGGAAAATTCGCAATTGGTCGACGAGCGCCACGGCTTAGACCGGCCACGCCATTCCCGGAATCGACGATCCAGAATAAACAGGAAAGAAGCGCCATGTGCAACGATAATAGTTTCAATATCCCTTTCCGGGATCAGCGAATGACAAATAAAAAAAAAAAAAGTGCCGATTTGCGAACGCACGACACGCAACTAATCGAGCTGAACGGCTAATTTCAATTTTGCTCACAGTTTTGGGCTGATTGGAGTTGCTATAATCATATGCGATTCTTTCCGCGATCTTTTCCATCCATTCCATTTTCGAGCAAAATCGGCGCCTGATGATCTGCGCATGCGCCAACTGACACGTCACGATTCTTCGTTGCCTCAGTTTCAGTTTGATGTTTGAACGGATCAAATCGGTCAAGCCGTTCCGAGATATCGTTATTTTTGTCTGAGCATGCGCAGTAACAAATTTTTGAGCAAGGTGGTGCTGCGTATACCTTACGTGAGCTGGAGACACATTATGAAGGTGTCCAGACTCGCTCGGTCGACCAAAAGATTAACGCATGCGAACCACCCGGTCGCGTGCCCGCGACCTCGCGAATCCCGCGGGCTCCAAGTTGCATGAAACTTCGATCAAACAGGGCCCCCAGCCGTTCACCTAGCCTCCTCATGAGACAACAACTCTGTCTGTGCAACCCCATTACGGAAAGCTTGCGGACCACTTACGCACCCACGCGTCCCATGACTAACGTGTCATACACGCAATAGCCCCGCCAGCTCTCTAAGGACCATTATTTCGCGAGCGAATTGACCCAAGTACCTTCTGCCATATTCGCGGACAATGCCGTTCCCTTAACCCCGCGGTACCCCCCTAGTACTTGTTTCAATTCAACTCTGGAACGTATGGCTGTCACTACGATCCCAAATAGGCAGCGCGCGGGCGATCATTTCCGCCTACCGAAGAAACCCGAATAGTTGTCACGTTAATCCCAATCTCAGTTACATTTTTGGGTACTTATCGTTAACGGATTAATCTATCTTCAATTTGCGTACGAGTGTCTTCATTTTCGTGTGTGGTCGCGACGGAAACGTTGGCGCCTGAAAACCTGACGCGCCATCCCCCTAACCCAGAATTTTTGCGGAATTTTTACGTACCCGTCATGTACCGGCTGATAAATAGTTTTCGGACCCTGTTATTCATTTACCTTCAACGCATGTGTGTTATGTCACGAATCATTTCGACGGATAACGCGGATCACATTTCGGCCCTTGGCGCCTTGGCGACGCTGGCAGCGGTCGCCACTCCGACTTGAACTTGTCAAGCATTCCGTAACTTACGACCCTCCGTCTCGCCCGCTGTTTCCTGTGTGATTTTTTCGAGACCACCCGTACTTCACCGATTTTGACCGGCCCGCAATCGCTTAATTTTTCCCGCTTCCCCTTTCTTTACCCCGTAATTGCTTTCGTCCTTTACACTCTTCCCCCCTGTACACGCGGTAACGCGTGTACACCCGAATCGCTCATTAGTCTTATCAGTCTGTGCGCCGGACGCACCATATCCCCGTTAGCCGTGCGTACCTGAACTATGCGTATTTGTCCGTCGGCACCCGGTGTGACGCCTACCACCGTGCCCCTATTCCAGTTGTTACGTTCCGACGTCAAGTCAATGACGAGAACTATGTCGCCGATTTTCAGCGGCGGCTCGCGGTGAGTCCATTTTTTTTCTAATCGTTAACGTCGGTAGATATTCGCGCAACCAGCGCTTCCAAAACGCGTCCGCGAATGTTTTGACGCTTTGACGGACCGTATGAGACGCTCCCAACTTCCCCCCATGTGTGGCGCATCGGGCGGATTGAAACGCCATATGAGCCGTCGTTTTCGCGCCAACGTTTGTAATTCCGCGTCGTCCACGCCCGCGATAGCCTCTCTCAGTTCCCTGCAGGCGCCTTTTTCCGTTATCGCTGTAAATGGCGATCGGCACACCCCGCCGCGACGCGAGTCTCTGTAGGCTAATATCGCGGAACTCGCGGTTAGGCTGTTGGCTAATTCGAGATGCACCGCGCGCGTTGTCAATATGTCCATAGCCCTATCGCCGCCACACCGGTTAGGCCTTTTACCTGAATCTAACGCTTCCAATTGGAAGAAGTGTTCGAATAATTAGTCCAAACGTTCGTCCGTGTCGGTATTCCGGAACAGCTGATTCGCGTAATTAACTCTACCCGTATCCGCCGGCCCGCTTCGGTGGCTACGGTTTTTCCCGTGTACTACCCACCCCAGTCGTGTACGCGACATCAAAACCCCGCATGAGTGCTCAATATCGACGACTTCCCTCGACACTATTAATTCGGCGTTGTTTTGTCCGATTAGCAACCCGACGCGAGCATTATAATAAGGTTGTATCCCCTTGTCCTTGGCGCCGGCGCCGATTTTCTCGATAACATCCTGGCTTAAAGTTTGCGCAACTAACGACAAATTTGTCACCGTTATGGCCGAGCGTATAACGCACCTACCGTAATGGCCGTCCACCGACACATTTACCCTTTCGCAACCGCTCATTCGCGAGACGCCCGCGGGGAAACTAAAGATATTTACGTCTATTTTGCGGCCTGCGAGGCCTACTTTCCTGGCTAAATTCTTATCAATTAATGTTATCGTGGAGCCTTCGTCCAACAAGGCGTAAGTGCGCTCACTTCCCTCCGGCCCACGTACGTTTAGCGGAACGATTTTCAGGAGCGGTTCGCTTGCTAACAGTCAGCTGACCGGCGCTGACGTCGTTTCGCCGGTTTCTCGCGCATAACGATGCGGCCGTCTAAGCGCCTGGCCGTCCATTTTACCCGGCGCCCCGTCATGCAATAATGTATGGTGGTTTCTTGCGCACATACCGCATTTTCCCGGTTGTTCGCAGCTGTTTGCCCTGTGTCCGCCACGCAGACAGCGAAAACATAGTCTCGATTTCGCGGCCAATAGCCAACGTTGCTTGGCGTTAGTACCGTCAAGTTCCTCACAGGTCAGTGACCCGTGCGGCACGCGTTTGCACGAACATCGCCTTGTGCGCTCGACGCTTTCCGCCGTGTCGTCGATTTCAGTTACGTTATACATCGCATTTCCTCGGTACGGCCTATTTTCCCGAACGCCCCGCGAAGAGTTCTTATGGTCCGCTGGTTTAGCGAATTCGTGGTCGAAAATGCCTACGCGGGCCGCCTTTCCCGCCTGTTCACACAGATACGATCCCAATCTTTCCAATTCTGGTCTCCCGTCCGTTCGGCCCGATTCGAAGTTAAGATATCCGTATTTTAGCGCTTGCGGCAATTTTTGCCCTAAGATGCGAATAAGGTCTGGGTTATAAAGATATCCGATCGCGTTGAAGGTCTTAAACGCAATCGACGCGCTTCGAACTTTCGCCGCGAATTGCGACAATTTAATCGTTCCCGATTCTAAACTGGGCAACCGTACAATTCATTCGCGCCATAAGATTTTTCGTTTTCTTTGGCGCTAAATTCCAATATTCGAAGAAGTCGAACGAACGACGAATTACTCGCTACCTCCCGACGTACCGACTTCAAGCGATAGCATTCGTAGGAAGAACGCGAATATTTGCCCACACGGAGAGGGGATTACTATAGCATCGAACGAACGCATCGCGCGAAATCCCACTACCGACTTGATTTGAACTGAAACGTAGTAAGAAGACGTACGCTTTGTTACCCGAAATGAGGAATACTATAGCTTCGAAGCTAACGTTAGAATTCTGTATGACACGGAGTCCCACTACAGAACTCTGTTCCTATACGGTTGTTGCTATCTGGCGGATGCGCGCGTTAATGTCACCGACTCCAAGGTCGTACTACAGGATGTTAATATGACTAGCGCAGCTTCGTTCGGGGTATTTTCTCGGGCGCCACCTGATTTGAAGTGGTACGGTCCACTTGCGCCGGGGTACACTACAGTCAGAGGAAGATGAATTCCAGGGGTCTGTATTCACCGGGAGAAGAAAATTCCCCAAAAAGATAAATCGATTGAAGGTGTCCGAAATCGACTAAGTGTCCGCCGGAAAAATACTAAAAACTACTATTTACAATTTATTTACACTATTTACAATTTATCCCACGACGGTAGCGATAATACATCTAAAAACCAGTACCAGAGGGCTAATAGATTCACCAGCGGAAACTTACTCCGCCCGATAAACTAACGGACAGTGAATAATGAATAGCGAATAGCGAATAGCGGATAGCGAATAGCTAATAGCGAATAGCGGATAGCGAATAGCGAATAGCTAATAGCGAATAGCGGATAGCGGATAGCGGCTAGTGAATAGTGAACAGCGAATAGCGGATAGTGAATAGCGAATAGCGGATAGCGAATAGCGAATAGTGGATGGCAGCTTGCTATCAATCTTTGATGGTGGTTCCTTTCGGTTCGTGCAATCTAACTATCCTACTCTTTATTGGTTCAGGGGACCCAAGTGACCGCTATTGAAACTCGTCACTCTATTCTTCCGGATGGTGCCCACTATGACTGCACGTTATTCAAACTCCACAATCAAATGGCCACTCCTCCGGGAGAAATTCGTCACCCCAACATACAATTACCCGGCGACAATATCACGCCCAACACAAGTGACCGCTATTGAAACTCGTCACTCTATTCTTCCGGACGGTGCCCACTATGACTGCACGTTATTGAAACTCCACAATCAAATGGCCACTCCTCCGGGAGAAGTTCGTCACCCCAACATACAATTACCCGGCGACAATATCACGCCCAACACAAGTGACCGCTATTGAAACTCGTCACTCTATTCTTCCGGACGGTGCCCACTATGACTGCACGTTATTGAAACCAAATGGCCACTCCTCCGGGACGAACCACCCTACGACAATATTACGTCAACACAAGTGACCGCTATTGAAACTCGTCACTCTATTCTTCCGGACGGTGCCCACTATGACTGCACGTTATTGAAACTCCACAATAAAATGGCCACTCCTCCGGGAGAAGTTCGTTAGACTCACGGTGCACAAGGAACCGTAGAAATAATATGACAACGGAAGGGTACTGCGGGTTTCGCTATACCACGGTTTCGCCTCACTCACGCACGGTTCATGTATTCACAGACAGGATATCTCTCGAGATATCACTCGTGGATATCTCTCGACACTCGTGGATATCTCTCGAGAATATCACTCGTGGATATCTCTCTCTTTATTCCGCGGAACGCGATAAATTTATACACAACCTGTACCGCAGCTCCGAGGCGGGTCTACCTCTATTAACCGGCTGGTACTGCCGTGCATTGCGATGTATCATTTCCTAACAATCACAAAGCTAAACCATGTATCTCGGTGCCCTCGACTTCTTCGTCCGACGGTACCACCTCCTTCCGGCTCGTCGACGATAAGGGTTATTCCCGCACTGCGACTTCAGCGCCACCCATCGGTCGGACCAACAATCTGGAGACTACTAGATGTCGCTCCACATTGTCCGCCGCTCCTCTTGTCAGTATCGGTTCGCTAATTATTCTAGTAACGTTGCGTGATTTCAGAACGCATCGTTACATTCCCCCCTTTCTTCAAATGAAAAGAGGAACTCTTTTCCTTCAGCTTCCTCTTCGGTTCTGCTCTCATCAGGACGGTTTCTTTGGTTTCGCATCCTCCTCTCGGTCTGGTACAATTCGGTATCTTCTATCGTGGTTTAACCGTATCAGTTCTTAGGCTACGGCTTCTCGGTAATTAGTGCGTAGGACCCCACACTAAATCTCCATTTATGGTGACTTTGACTATGTCACACTGGACAGCGGTGTTTGCCGGAGTGATGTATTCCGGACGACCACGTCGACGGTTCCTCGGTCTCGGCGTGTGCGCTCTCGGCCAGAGCGTGTAGTAAGACGGTTGTCCCCGCAACAGTTGCTGGACATTACTCCAATTCGCCCGCATCGGGAACAAAACAAACGGGGCTTTTCTCTACATTGTCCCCGGCGATGTCCTGGATTTCCACACCTCCAACAAAGCATCCTGGTATGCTTCAGATGTTGTACGGGTAACGGTTTGGCCTGGTACATAACTGGATTATCTTCTCTCTCCAGTCGTCTCAATGTCGCGTACACGGACCAGTCTGGACCGGAAAACGGATCGGTGGTACTCTCATCCTCTGACGGTGGTTCTGGTCGGTTACGGGGTTCGGAATTCTTGTTCCCCTCCCCTTGGGTATCGGACTTTGGTTGTTCGGTATCATAGCTGATAGTGCCGGGTTCATAGTCGGGTTCTTCGGGTATCGGACTCAGGAATATTCTTGACCAGTCAGGTGTTCCGGACGGTTCAACCATTTCCCAATCTTCTTCTGACATTTCGATAGTTTTTCCGTTTCGGTTCTGTAATTCGAGCGGAAAATGATAATAGTAAAATTTCCATAGATATTTCTGATCTAATTCTTCACCTTTCGGCCCGTCTTTTACATTTACCTGTTTCATCCCCTGTTATCCCCGGCTCCACAGCTCCAAGAAAACCCAAAAAGAAACAACCCCAAAAGAAAAGGAACAAAAAAATAAAACAAAACAACTAAAAAAAACCAAAAAAACGAAAATCGGTGTCCCCCCACCACCTTTTACTCGGTGGTTCGGCGAGGTGGAATCGATATCCACCTTGTCTTTCCCCCTGGGAACGGTATTTTCGCTCGGTACGACTCAGTTACCGGCCATTCTGCCGGCATACGACGGAAAGCGGCACTCAAAATTTCATGGGTCCACGGTTCGAGCTTCCCGTGACCCGCCAACAACCGACCGAATTCCTCCGCGGCAACTCGGTCCTGATTTCGGGCGTTTCCCGACCGGTATGATTCGGGCACCGGTTTTTCCGGGGAAATCAGGAAATCGTACAAGATCCGGACTCGGCTGTTCCCTGATCCCCAACCCGGACGGTATCTGGTCACGGTTCCCAAGCTCGGGTTCGGTTCGGATTGCATTCCTAAAATAGGATTATTAAAGGAATCAGGTTGATGGGACTTCAGGTCTTTTACATGTATTTGACGTAACATCTTCCCGTCCGCTCACTTAAGGTCATATACTACCGGAGATACTACTTTCGAGACGGTATACGGCCCGGAGTATTTCGGAGCCAATTTCGCGGCAAAACTTTGCACGGCATTTGACAGTGGAAACTCTTTTTTCATAACTAATTCCCCAAGTTTCGGATGCCAATTTCGATTCCGCAAATTATAATAACGTCTCTGATTCTCGAAGAGCCGTCCCAAATGTACGCGGACCAAGTCGTAAACCTCGCGTACTCGTTCAAAATTTTTCACGTGTCCGGCTATATCGGGGGTCGCCTTCGGTCCATCTGACTTCCGCGACTGGTATACGGTACTAGGGGCTGTTAATTCGCGGCCAAAATTCAAAAATGCAGGGGAATATCCCGTGGAAGCATGACGATTTGAATTTATCGCGAACATAAATTCATTCAAGTGCGCATCCCATTTACGATGGTCTTTATCACAATACTGTGCGATCATTGTTTCAATAACTCGGTTAGATCTTTCTACGGGGTTGCACTGGGGGTATATACAGGTGTTGTACGGTGTTTAATATTTAACTCCTTCATCAACGTTCGGAAAGTGCGGCTGTCATATTGAGGACCATTATCGGAAATGACGGTTTCCGGACATCCAAACCTAAATATCACTTCTTCTTTCAATGCGTGGCAAACAGTTTGTGCGGTCGCTCGGCGTAACGGTTTACAAGCAGTCCACTTCGTGAAGCGGTCATGGAAAACCACCAGATATACATTTCCTCGGGAGGAACGTGGCAGCGGCTCCACCAAGTCGGTGCTGACAGTCTGCCAAAGCTGTGTATTCCGGGAAGCATGCATTTCTCCAGCAGTCAATTTTTGCGTTGGTTTGAATTGCTGACAGGTTACACAACCTCACACATATAATCCGATTTCTCTAAACATTTGCGGCCAAAAATAATGTCGAGCTATTCGGGCGGCGGTCTTGGCGATTCCCAAATGTCCGGCTGTGGGATTGTCATGGTTTTCCTTCATGATCGTTACCCGGAGAGACGTTGGTACACATAGTTTCCACGGGTTGCACACCTCAGCGTCCTTCAACTCTGTGTTGTCCCAGAAGTATCGATAAATTCGATCACCTTCCACCCTGTACTCAGCGTATTTCTTTGGTTCTGCCTTCACCCTTTCCAACAGACTCTGATACCACTCGCAGGCCGCGGTGTCCCATTTCCGGGTTAATCCGGCCATGTTCGCTAATGGTTCCCGGGACAACGCGTCCGCCACCTTGTTCAACACTCCTTTTCGGTATTTTATGTCGAAATCATACCGTTGTAGAAAAATACTCCATCGTGCCAATCGTCCACTTGGACTTTGCAGGGAGTGCAGCCATTTGAGACCCTGATGATCGGTGACTTCAGTAAACTTCGACCCCTCCACATAGGGTCGCATCTTTTCTATTCCCCACACTATTGCCAAGCATTCCTTTTCGGTGACTGAATAATTCCTTTCGGCCGGGTTGAGCGTTCTACTGGCATATGCAATCACATGATCTTGACCTTTTTGTTCTTGGAGTAATGCGGCTCCTATTCCGTGCGCAGAAGCATCAGTTTGCAATTCAAACGGCAGATCGAAGTCAGGGCACGCCAGTACCGGTGCTTCAGTTAAGCGTTCCTTCAATGTATCAAATGCACCTTGTTGTTCTTCTTTCCAACACCTGCGGTTATTTTTCTTCAGCAGTTTCGTTAATGGTGCTGCTATGCTGGAGAATCCGGAAATAAATCTTCGATACCATGAACATATACCTAGAAATCGCCTTAATGATCTGACGCTCTGTGGTTCTTTCAACTCCTTGATGGCGCTTATCTTGTCGGGATCCGTTTTGATTCCCTCCGGTGTGACTTCATGTCCTAAGTACTTCAAAGATCTCCGTCCAAACTCGCACTTGTCTGGATTGATTCGGAGATTTGCTTCCCTCAATCGTTCGGCCTCCTCTTTCGTCAAATGACTCGGTTCGTGAGCCTCGACTGGGCTCACCTGATCTATTTCCGGTGTTTTTGGTGTATGCGCCCCAAAACAAATCATCCCATTGGCAGCATCAATCAACACTCGATGTTCCCTTAGGAAGTCCATTCCCAATACCACATCGGGGTTTAATCCGTTCAGGTACATGAACTCCACCTGAAAGTTCCGTCCTATAAGCGTAACGGGTAGGACACAAGCGGTCCTAATTTGTACGATCTTTCCATTGGCCAATCGAGCGTTTGGAAGGGATGTTCTAGCCAATGGGAGATTTCTCTGCCGACATTCACGCCATATCCTGTTACCCATATACGAGCAGCTAGCGCCGGTGTCGATGAGCGCTCGGTACTGACGTCCAAACAGTTTTAGCTCCACGAAGGGTCGGTTCTCGTGGATGATGATTTCCATGTTCGAGACTTCCTTCTTCCGAGCCTGGTATTGTCTCGTTTTCTGCCAGACTCGCACTAGTTTTCCGAACCAGCGTACGTGCAATCTCTACTCAGCGTTCCATGACGACCACATCGTGAGCAGAACAATATTGGTTTGTTCTTACATTCCTGCTTCCTATGTCCTGGTTTCCCACATCTCCAGCAAACGAATGTGTTGAGGGTGTTCCCACTTCTCGTTCCATTCTGGTCGTCCCTCTGCATGTTTGGTCGTTCTTTCCTTATAGTTTGGTATGGACCCACATTGATAGATGACGGTTCCATGCTCCGCTTCGGGACTTCTTCGTTCGTTTGATTAGGTGGCGCCCTTCCGCCAGCCATCATTAAATCCGTGGGAAAGTGTCGTTTGGCTTCAGTCAGAAACGTTTCAATTTCCCTTATTTTCCGAAGAAACGCCGTGGTATCCTCAACTTCGTGTTCCCACAACATCCGACGATATTCCGGTAGCTAGTTCTTCCGTAACCTCTGCAACTCTTGTTCCTCAGTTATTTTCTAATCAGTGTACGTATATCCGTCACGTATTCCATAACTGTTTCGGTCGGTTTCTGTCGTCGGTTGCTGATTTCGTCTTCCAGCGTGTCGTAATAATCTACGGGGAAGAACGTCCCCCGAAAATCATCTTCAAATTCCTTCCAATTGTTCCAGTCCTTTCTATTATTGCGGTACCACAGGGTCGCCATCCCGGACAGGACTTGTGACAGACCGAGAAGAAACCTGTCGGGCTCAGCTTTCAGCTGCTGCCGAACATCATTAACTGCTTCCAGAAACGAAACCGGGTCAGATTTCCCATCGAAATTCAGGCGATATTTCCCCAAATTTAGCGGCTCCAGGTTAATCCTTGACGTTGTCGCCATGTTCAAGGTAGTTTCCTCGTGACCCGAGAATTGAAACATCCCTGCTTGATTCGGTAACGGTGAAGCTTTTCCGCTTCTGATGAATCGGACCAATTTCTTCCTCTTTTCATCAACAGTTCCGGATACTTCTAACCTGAACTTCGTCAGTTCTGCGTCCAAGTCTTCTTTTCGCAACTTGTACACCCATCCGGTTTTCCCATCCATTTGACTCGGTTCCGTTAGGTAGTCGGCGACTTCCTGCTCGGTCTTATCGAACCTACCTGTGGGTTACTGCTAACTCGCTAATGATTCGGTACTCGTTGGCACAACGAACAATCCCGATTAGTGACGACGAAGATTACCCTTCGATCGATTTTCCCAAAACGTTACTTTCGTTTTGATCGATTACCGTCCACCTGATCTCTATTTGTTCAACCGGTCCCGATAAACAATTTTATCTAACCTACCAACGCGTCCCTCTTAACTTGATGCTATTCTTCGCTAATGATTCGATACTCGTTGGCACAACAAAGCCTTTTCAATCGCCTCCAATAAAACGACGATCCCGCTTTAGTCGATCCCGATAAACAACGGTTCCGATAAATAACGGTACCTTTTCAATCGAAACCGATAAATAACGGTCCCTGCTCGGGCGCCATTTTTGTGACGCTTTCCTGCTCGGTCGCCTCTTTTATGACGCGACCCCCTCTTTACCGGCTCCTATTCGGATGCCAGGCGGGTAAAGCTGAACAACAAAACTCTGTTCCTATACGGTTGTTGCTATCTGGCGGATGCGCGCGTTAATGTCACCGACTCCAAGGTCGTACTACAGGATGTTAATATGACTAGCGCAGCTTCGTTCGGGGATATTTTCTCGGGCGCCACCTGATTTTAAGTGGTACGGTCCACTTGCGCCGGGGTACACTACAGTCAGAGAAAGATGAATTCACCGGGAGAAGAAGATTCCCCAAAAAGATAAATCGATTGAAGGTGTCCGAAATCGACTAAGTGTCCGGCGGAAAAATACTAAAAACTACTATTTACAATTTATTTACACTATTTACAATTTATCCCACGACAGTAGCGATAATACATCTAAAAACCAGTACCAGAGGGCTAATAGATTCACCAGCGGAAACTTACTTCGCCCGATAAACTAACGGACAGTGAATAATGAATAGCGAATAGCGAATAGCGGATAGCGAATAGCTAATAGCGAATAGCGGATAGCGAATAGCGAATAGCTAATAGCGAATAGCGGATAGCGGCTAGTGAATAGTGAACAGCGAATAGCGGATAGTGAATAGCGAATAGCGGATAGCGAATAGCGAATAGTGGATGGCAGCTTGCTATCAATCTTTGATGGTGGTTCCTTTCGGTTCGTGCAATCTAACTATCCTACTCTTTATCGGTTGAGGTGACCCAAGTGACCGCTATTGAAACTCGTCACTCTATTCTTCCGGATGGTGCCCACTATGACAGCACGTTATTCAAACTCCACAATCAAATGGCCACTCCTCCGGGAGAAATTCGTCACCCCAACATACAATTACCCGGCGACAATATCACGCCCAACACAAGTGACCGCTATTGAAACTCGTCACTCTATTCTTCCGGACGGTGCCCACTATGACTGCACGTTATTGAAACTCCACAATCAAATGGCCACTCCTCCGGGAGAAGTTCGTTAGGCGAACCACCCTACGACAATATTACGTCCAACACAAGTGACCGCTATTGAAACTCGTTACTCTATTCTTCCGGACGGTGCCCACTATGACTGCACGTTATTGAAACTCCACAATCAAATGGCCACTCCTCCGGGAGAAGTTCGTTAGACTCACGGTGCACAAGGAACCGTAGAAATAATATGACAACGGAAGGGTACTGCGGGTTTCGCTATACCACGGTTTCGCCTCACTCACGCACGGTTCACGTATTCACAGACAGGATATCTCTCGAGAATATCACTCGTGGATATCTCTCGAGAATATCACTCGTGGATATCTCTCGAGAATATCACTCGTGGATATCTCTCGAGGATATCACTCATGGATATCTCTCCCTTTATTTCGCGGAACGCGATAAATTTATATACAACCTGTACCGCACCTCTGAGGCGGGTCTATTTAAAATCTCTATTTAAAAGTACAAAATTTTGCTGGGTCAGTACAAAAAATACATGGGCCACCCTGCTCCGCCCTCAAAAATAATAAAACAAAGGGAACAGTTTACAAGTGTCACAAACTATACTCTACTACCGAAAAAAAATAGTCAGTGACCGTACACAGCAAAATCGAGAGAATTTTCACTGTCGATATTCCCAGTGATAGGAAAGACAATTATACCCTGCCGCGACGACTCCTGCACCTCCACACGACACGGTTGAATTGTTGGTGCATCATCCAGCCTCCGCGCATCGCTGTCGTTATGAGGTCGCGTACTTCTGATTTCGATAACTGCAACAACGCGGTAATTTCCCGATTTTCCGGACACCATCCCCCGCGCGCACCAACGACCAACGGACACACCTTGACGTCACAACCCGGATAAGAACGGCGCACCACTTCGAGGAATTCCGGAGCACTATATATAGCCTTTTTTGTTCGATAGGCGTCTCCAAGTGGGTGTGGCGCCTCCCAGGACACCGTGACGTCACACACGATTGCCGTTTGTTCTTTGACGAATATCAGGTCTGGCTTCCTGAGTATATTATCCGTCCCCCTTATGTTAGGTTCCACCATTGTTCTCCAGGATCGTTTTGTAGCGAAGGACTTCAATCTTGAAGCGACGAAGTTGTGACGTTTAATCCTTTCATAATGGAGAATCGGGCATTTCTGGAGAACGTGACATAGAGATTCTCTGCGGCTGCATCCAGCCCTACATAGAGCTTCCGCTCCGGAGTTGTATGGCACTCCCGCTGTTGGTAACGTGTTCGACCTAAGCTGGATTGCCCTTATGTAATCTCCACCAGACCAATAGGGAGGATATAAAAACTGGAGGCCGTATTGTGCCGCATCTCCTCCAGTCCGCTCCCATGAAAGGACCCAATGAGCTGACCAGCTCTCCACCGATCAGCCTGTTCTGAGGATGCGTTTGGCGGTCTTATCATTCCTGTGATCCTTGTCATCCAGCTCTCCGACTCTTCGAGGACCTCGTCCAACGCATTGTTCTTTCCCCTCAGTTCGTCTCTTCGTCGCTTTATTATAATTGGGATCTTGTCCCTGAAACTAAAGACCCCCAATCCACCCCTGTTCTTCGGGGCGTGAATGATCGAGTTATGCACGCGGGAGGGAAGCTTAAGCGATCTTTTGACTGCCCAGCGTACGGCTCTATCTGCGGCTTCGAGGGTTTTGCGATCGATGGTGGGATTCTGCAAGGAATGTATATAACGCGGAATGAGGAACTGCTTTATGGACGTTAGTTTCTGCCATGGCTTCAGAGGAGCGGACAAAATTCGATGTAACTGTGCTCTCAAGTTGACGATGGAGCACTTCACGATTCCCGTATCTGTAAATTTGTGGCCAAGGTATTTGAGTATTTCGTTTACTCCGACTTGTTTTATTGGCTTCCCGTTAATGTAGAATAGGGTTGTGGAATACGTGAACAAACGTTTCTTATGACAGCCGACCGAAATAGCTGCGCATTTTTCAACCGATAATCTCAAGTTTCTGTTGTCAAAAACTCTTGTGTTCTGAGTAGCAATCGGTTAGCTATCCTTCTATCGTCTGCCATCAACAGAATGTCATCGGCATATGCTAAGCAGGCTATCGATGAATTCTTCACCCTGCATCCTTTTAGGTTGTTTAGGCCACAAATTAATTCGTCCATAACGAAGTTGAAAAGTATGGGCGACATGGGGTCTCCCTGTTTTACCCCTCTTCTTACGGGAATCGTATCAATCTCCTCTCCTTGACAATATATTGTAGTCCTATTGTTGTTATAATTCGCCATCACATAGTTCACACTCTTCTCATCCATGCCCTTCATCAATAACGCTCTTCTGATAGAATGATGTGAGACTGTATCAAAGGCTTTCTGAATGTCCAACGTAATTATATGGTATCCTGCCAGACTCTTCCTTCGAGCTTTCATTAGAGTGTGAACCGTCAAATTGTTGGCGAACGTTCCGTCAATCTCCACGAATCCCGTCTGCATACTGTGTATGGGAACACTCCTCATTCTTCGTGCCATTATCTTATTGCACATTCTCAGAACCATGCTGGAAATTGTTATAGGCCTCCAGTTCTTCACGTCCTCTAAACCATCTTTCGATTTTGGAATGAGAACGGTCCTACTGTTTCTGAGAATTTCTGGAACATAGCCGAGAAATAACATAGTATTGAAAAGGAGTTGTAGCTTAATGATGGGAATTTTCCTTAGAGATGTTAACGTTATTCCATCTGGTCCGGCAGCCACCGATTTACTGGCAGAAAACGCCCACTCGACGTCCTCTCGAGAAATTGGAAAGTAGACGGAGTGTTCCTCTTCTGCAGCCTGGAACCTCTGTAGATCCGGAGGCGATTCTGATGCAAAGATGTCCTTGTAAGCTTCAGAGATCGTTCTTTCCTCCGGTCTTATTGTGGTGTCTTCCTCGCTAGTGCCGTCAATTATGTTGTTGATCGTATTTGACCTGTTCTTTTTCCACCCCTCCTGTACCCTTGCATACTCCATCGCCCTTTTCCGTCTGGATCCAATGTTATTTCGTTGTGGTTTGTTGTTATTAGTGCTTTTGTTCCTGTTGTTAGTTTTAGCAAATTGTCTAATTAGATCCGCGGTCCAGGTGTCGAATTCGTTCTTGATGTTTTCCGTCCTCATACATACATTTGCTGCCATCTGGAGATCTGTCCCTTCTAATGATGGGGCAATATTCAAAATCGCCTGCTGCACCTGATCAACTACCTGCGGCACAACTCCAGGGGGGGCAGGTCTGGCAGAACCAAGTCCTCAACAACGATTTCGGGTTCAGCCTCTACTTGTGCTATCTGTTGTTCGATAGCCTGGAACGACGCTTCCTGATGTTCGCGAGACGTCTCGACTTGCCTCTGTTGACGCTGTATGCGGAATTGCTCCACAAGGTTTCTATACCTTGCAGTTTTTCTGCGCTTTTTAATAGCTTCTTCACTTCTGCCCGCAACCTCTGCCAGGTACTTTTTGACGTCATCCCCATCATAATTTGCCTCCGCCTCGGCTAGGTCTTCTTCTTCTTCGTCAGTCCACTTACGTCTAGCGTTCAGAGCTTCCTCCTCCACTTCCGCATGGTATGATTCCGCGTGTTGTCGTCTCATATGCAGTCTCATGCCCGCGTAGGAGGTAAAGAGTCTCTGGCATTGTGGACATCTTCCTTCCTCCGTTGGTGCATTGGGGTCTCGTTGGCCTCGACAATAGCGCCTCTGATGCCGCTTGAGCGCTTGACTGGTGGGATATGTAACACCATTGCCGCAGATGCATATTAGTCGCCCACGTTCAGGGCTCTGGGGCGGTGGTGGCATTTGGTATTACTCAAATGTCTTTCCAATTCGGGCTATGAATCCACCGACTTCCCTAGGGCGCAGGCTTTCAAAACCACGCTCGGCTCTCGAATTTGCAAAGTTGGTCGAAAATAAAAGCAACGTCTGTCAAGGAAAAATTCGCAATTGGTCGACGAGCGCCACGGCTTAGACCGGCCACGCCATTCCTGGAATCGACGATCCAGAATAAACAGGAAAGAAGCGCCATGTGCAACGATAATAGTTTCAATATCCCTTTCCGGGATCAGCGAATGACAATTAAAAAAAAAAAAAAAGTGCCGATTTGCGAACGCACGACACCGCAACTAATCGAGCTGAACGGCTAATTTCAATTTTGCTCACAGTTTTGGGCTGATTGGAGTTGCTATAATCATATGCGATTCTTTCCGCGATCTTTTCCATCCATTCCATTTTCGAGCAAAATCGGCGCCTGATGATCTGCGCATGCGCCAACTGACACGTCACGATTCTTCGTTGCCTCAGTTTCAGTTTGATGTTTGAACGGATCAAATCGGTCAAGCCGTTCCGGAGATATCGTTATTTTTGTCTGAGCATGCGCAGTAACAAATTTTTGAGCAAGGTGGTGCTGCGTATATCTTACGTGAGCTGGAGACACATTATGAAGGTCTCACCATCAAAAACGAAAAACTTGTCATAAAAGCGAGTGCGCATGCCTATTAATCGCTCGAAAAGATATTATCTCGTTCAGGATCGACCGAGAGAATCCGCGGGCATCGCCTGCACGATTCCACGAAAACTGGTGAACTGCGCACGCATTCGCGCATCGACGTTTTTGCCGCTGAAATCATCTTCTGGGGCACTATAACTTCATCCCTTAGCGTAATGTCTTTGCTAGGCAATCCCAACCCTAGACTTTGAAAATAAAAGTTGATGCGTCTCGGGCGGCAGCCTGTATAACGATTTCGAGTCACAGCCTGTATATTAAAATTTAATTCGCTTGTTTACGATTTCTTTCCTATCGGAGATAACAGCCGACGAAACACAATAATATGGAACACATGCACGATATCGATGATTTCTTTCCCGTAATTTATCATTTCGTATAGGGAAATACGAGAATTAAAAGGATTATTTACCTCATTTCTCCTACTACGATTTGTGTGGTTTTTGGTCCACATGATCACTACACGATTCCCAGTCGGCCGATACCAAAATCGCGGCGCTAGGCGCCCGTCTTCCGGGCGAAAACTTAATCGAACATCTGCGCTCGGCGCACACGTCCGCTCTCGACGACGGTTCGGAAGAGAACCTATTCTATTAACCGGCTGGTACTGCCGTGCATTGCGATGTATCATTTCCTAACAATCACAAAGCTAAACCATATATCTCGGTGCCCTCGACTTCTCGACTTCGGCTCGTCAACGATAAGGGTTATTCCTGCACTGCGACTTCAGCGCCACCCATCGGTCGCACCAACAATCTGGAGACTACTAGATGTCGCTCCACATTGTCCGCGGCTCTTCTTGTCAGTATCGGTTCGCTAATTATTCTAGTAACGTCGCGTGATTTCAGAACGCATCGTTACAAGTTGGTTTATTAGACAAGTAAAAATCACTAGTAATGAGATATTAAAAATTAAAAAAATTGAAAATTTAAAATTAATTTTTTAAAAGGCTTTGTGGATCTTGAAATTGTTATTGATTGGAGTATTAGCCGGATATAAAAGTAAATAGTTGAAAGAGTTAAAATAATTATAAAAAGGACTAGAGTAAATAATTTAAATTGAATTAAAGAATTCATAAGAAGTCATTTAGGTATAAATCCTAAAAAAGGGGGTTACCCACTTAAAGAAAAGAGGTATAAAAAAAAAATAGTTCAAACTGATTTCTTGACGTTAAATTTTCAAATAATTGTGATATGAAATCAATTTTATGAAAAAAAAATATTCTGACTAAGCTTAATGTTATAAAAGAATATATTAAGAAATAGATGAATCAAATTGATTGATTCATTATTATTAAGGTTAGCATCCAACCAATGTGGTTAATAGAAGAAAAAGCTAAGATTTTCTTCATTATTATTTGATTTCATCCGTTTACTCTTCTTACAATAAGGCATCTTAATACAATAAAAATAATGAATGAAAAATTTGAATTGTACATGAGTTAAATTATAGGAGCAATTTTCTGCCAAGTTAAAAGAATAAGCCTAACCATCCAATCAAGGCTTTCAATAATTTCTGGGAACCAAAAATGGAAAGGAGCTGCACCCATTTTTAGTAAAAGGATTGAATTAAAGATCAATTGGGATGTTAAGTGATTTTCACCATTATAAATTAAAATAAAGAAATTTATTGAAAAAGAGACAATAAGAAATATTGAGACTATTATTTGTGTAATAAAGTATTTTAATGAAGATTCAGAATTTAGTAAATTAGATCCAATTATTAATGGAATAAAAGATAGCAGATTTATTTCTAACCCTAGCCATATTCTTAGTCAACTAAATGAAGAAATTGAAATAAAAGTTCCTGAAATTAATCTATTAAAAAATAAGATTTTAAAGAGTTTGATTATAAAAGAAAGGAATAAACCTTTATAAATGAGGTATGAACCCAGTAGCTTGAATTTAGCTAACTTTTGAATTTTAGTATTTAAGTACGAACATTTTTGAAATTTCAAGAAATAATTTATTCCATTAAATATAAAGAAGGTGGAGGGGTACACTAAATACTCTATCAAAGTATTCCTTTAATCAGGCACTTCTTTTGTACTGAAATTTTTTAATTTATTAACAAAAAAATACGGTTTCCTGCCTATAAAGTGTCGGGATATAAAAATATTTTTAATACGTGGACAATTAATTCATGGATTTTCATTTATTCAATAAATTTATTGAAAATTCAATTTATTAACAGAAAAATACGGTTTCCTTTCTATAAAGTGTGAGGATTGAAAAATATTTTTAATTCGTGAAAAATTAATTCGTGGATTTTTATTTATTTGATAAATTTATTAAAAATTCAATTTATTAACAAAAAAATACGGTTTCCTGCCTATAAAGTGTGGGGATTTGAAAATATTTTCAGTTCGTGGATAATTAATTCGTCGATAATTAATTCGTGGATTTTTATTTATTCAATAAATTCATTAAAAATTTAATTTATTAACAAAAAAATACGGTTTCCTGCCTATAAAGTATGGGGATTCAAAAATATTTTTAATTCGTGATTAATAATTCGTGGATTTTTATATATTTAATGAATTTATTAAAAATTTAATTTATTAACAAAAAATACGGTTTCCTACCTATAAAGTGTGGGGATTTGAAAATATTTTTAATTCGTGGATTTTTATTTATTCAATAAATTTATTAAAAATTCAATTTATTAACAAAAAAATACGGTTTCCTTCCTATAATCAAATTTCATTTATCCTATCCACAAATTTAATAAATAAATCCACTAAACTCATCAAATTTTATTTATTCTATCCACAAATTTAATAAATTTATCCACTAAATTTATCAAATTTTATTTATCCTATCCACAAATTTAAATTTATCCACTAAATTTATCAAATTGTATGTATCCTTTCCACAAATTTAATGATTAAATCCACTTATTTTATCAAATTTTATTTATCCTATCCACAAATTTGATAAATTTATCCACTAAATTTATCAAATTTTATTTATCCTATCCACAAATTTAATGAATAAATCCACTAAATTTATCAAATTTACTTTTAAATTTAATTTAATCAAAAAATAAATTTATTAAAA
This sequence comes from Novius pumilus, assembly GCA_020654155.1. Classification (NCBI taxonomy): domain Eukaryota; kingdom Metazoa; phylum Arthropoda; class Insecta; order Coleoptera; family Coccinellidae; genus Novius; species Novius pumilus. The sequence continues at coordinate 26,097 of JAIFOV010000582.1, read as the reverse complement.
AACTTGCGGCCAAAAATAATGTCGAGCTATTCGGGCGGCGGTCTTGGCGATTCCCAAATGTCCGGCTGTGGGATTGTCATGATTTTCCTTCATGATCGTTACCCGGAGAGACGTTGGTACACATAGTTTCCACGGGTTGCACACCTCAGCGTCCTTCAACTCTGTGTTGTCCCAGAAGTATCGATAAATTCGATCACCTTCCACCCTGTACTCAGCGTATTTCTTTGGTTCTGCCTTCACCCTTTCCAACAGACTCTGATACCACTCGCAGGCCGCGGTGTCCCATTTCCGGGTTAATCCGGCCATGTTCGCTAATGGTTCCCGGGACAACGCGTCCGCCACCTTGTTCAACACTCCTTTTCGGTATTTTATGTCGAAATCATACCGTTGTAGAAAAATACTCCATCGTGCCAATCGTCCACTTGGACTTTGCAGGGAGTGCAGCCATTTGAGACCCTGATGATCGGTGACTTCAGCAAACTTCGACCCCTCCACATAGGGTCGCATCTTTTCTATTCCCCACACTATTGCCAAGCATTCCTTTTCGGTGACTGAATAATTCCTTTCGGCCGGGTTGAGCGTTCTACTGGCATATGCAATCACATGATCTTGACCTTTTTGTTTTTGGAGTAATGCGGCTCCTATTCCGTGCGCAGAAGCATCAGTTTACAATTCAAACGGCAGATCGAAGTCAGGGCACGCCAGTACCGGTGCTTCAGTTAAGCGTTCCTTCAATGTATCAAATGCACCTTGTTGTTCTTCTTTCCAACACCAGCGGTTATTTTTCTTCAGCAGTTTCGTTAATGGTGCTGCTATGCTGGAGAATCCGGAAATAAATCTTCGATACCATGAACATATACCTAGAAATCGCCTTAATGATCTGGCGCTCTGTGGTTCTTTCAACTCCTTGATGGCGCTTATCTTGTCGGGATCCGTTTTGATTCCCTCCGGTGTGACTTCATGTCCTAAGTACTTCAAAGATCTCCGTCCAAACTCGCACTTGTCTGGATTGATTCGGAGATTTGCTTCCCTCAATCGTTCGGCCTCCTCTTTCGTCAAATGACTCGGTTCGTGAGCCTCGACTGGGCTCACCTGATCTATTTCCGGTGTTTTTGATGTATGCGCCCCAAAACAAATCATCCCATTGGCAGCATCAATCAACACTCGATGTTCCCTTAGGAAGTCCATTCCAAATACCACATCGGGGTTTAATCCGTTCAGGTACATGAACTCCACCTGAAAGTTCCGTCCTATAAGCGTAACGGGTAGGACACAAGCGGTCCTAATTTGTACGATCTTTCCATTGGCCAATCGAGCGTTTGGAAGGGATGTTCTAGCCAATGGGAGATTTCTCTGCCGACATTCACGCCATATCCTGTTACCCATATACGAGCAGCTAGCGCCGGTGTCGATGAGCGCTCGGTACTGACGTCCAAACAGTTTTAGCTCCACGAAGGGTCGGTTCTCGTGGATGATGATTTCCATGTTCGAGACTTCCTTCTTCCGAGCCTGGTATTGTCTCGTTTTCTGCCAGACTCGCACTAGTTTTCCGAACCAGCGTACGTGCAATCTCTACTCAGCGTTCCATGACGACCACATCGTGAGCAGAACAATATTGGTTTGTTCTTACATTCCTGCTTCCTATGTCCTGGTTTCCCACATCTCCAGCAAACGAATGTGTTGAGGGTGTTCCCACTTCTCGTTCCATTCTGGTCGTCCTCTGCATGTTTGGTCGTTCTTTCCTTATAGTTTGGTATGGACCCACATTGATAGATGACGGTTCCATGCTCCGCTTCGGGACTTCTTCGTTCGTTTGATTAGGTGGCGCCCTTCCGCCAGCCATCATTAAATCCGTGGGAAAGTGTCGTTTGACTTCAGTCAGAAACGTTTCGATTTCCTTTATTTTCCGAAGAAACGCCGTGGTATCCTCAACTTCGTGTTCCCACAACATCCGACGATATTCCGGTAGTAAGTTCTTCCGTAACCTCTGCAACTCTTGTTCCTCAGTTATTTTCTAATCAGTGTACGTATATCCGCCACGTTTTCCATAACTGTTTCGGTCGGTTGCTGTCGTCGGTTGCTGATTTCGTCTTCCAGCGTGTCGTATTAATCTACGGGGAAGAACGTCCCCCGAAAATCATCTTCAAATTCCTTCCAATTGTTCCAGTCCTTTCTATTATTGCGGTACCACAGGGTCGCCATCCCCGACAAGACTTGTGGCAGACCGAGAAGAAACCTGTCGGACTCAGCTTTCAGCTGCTGCCGAACATCATTAACTGCTTCCAGAAATGAAACCGGGTCAGATTTCCCATCGAAATTCGGGCGATATTTCCCCAAATTTATTGGTTCCAGGTTAATCCTTGACGTGTCGCCATGTGCAAGGTAGTTTCCTCCTGACCCGAGAATTGAAACATCCCTGCTTAATTCGGTAACGGTGAAGCTTTTCCGCTTCTGATGAATCGGACCAATTTCTTCCTCTTTTCATCAACAGTTCCGGATACTTCTAACCTGAACTTCGTCAGTTCCGCGTCCAAGTCTCCCTTTCGCAACTTGTACACCCATCCGGTTTTCCCATCCATTTGACTCGGTTCCGTTAGGTAGTCGGCGACTTCCTGCTCGGTCTTATCGAACCTACCTGTGGGTTACTGCTAATTCGCTAATGATTCGGCACTCGTTGGCTCAACGAACAATCCCGATTAGTGTCCACGAAGATTACCCTTCGATCGATCTTCCCAAAACGTCACTTTCGTTTTGATCGATTACCGTCCACCTGATCTCTATTTGTTCAACCGGTCCCGATAAACAATTTTATCTAACCTACCAACGCGTCCCTCTTAACTTGATGCTATTCTTCGCTAATGATTAGGTACTCGTTGGCACAACAAAACCTTTTCAATCGCCTCCAATAAAACGACGATCCCGCTTTAGTCGATCCTGATAAACAACGGTTTCGATAAATAACGGTACCTTTTCAATCGAACCCGATAAATAACGGTCCCTGCTCGGGCGCCATTTTTGTGACGCTTTCCTGCTCGGTCGCCTCTTTTATAACGCGACCCCCTCTTTACCGGCTCCTATTCGGATGCCAGGCGGGTAAAGCTGAACAACAAAACTCTGTTCCTATACGGTTGATGCTATCTGGCGGATGCGCGCGTTAATGTCACCGACTCCAAGGTCGTACAACAGGGTGTTAATATGACTAGCGCAGCTTCGTTCGGGGATATTTTCTCGGGCGCCATCTGATTTTAAGTGTTACGGTCCACTCGCGCCGGGGTACACTACAGTCAGAGAAAGATGAATTCACCGGGAGAAGAAGATTCCCAAAAGATAAATCGATTGAAGGTGTCCGAAATCGACTAAGTGTCCGGCGGAAAAATACTAAAAACTACTATTTACAATTTATTTACACTATTTACAATTTATCCCACGACAGTAGCGATAATACATCTAAAAACCAGTACCAGAGGGCTAATAGATTCACCAGCGGAAACTTACTTCGCCCGATAAACTAACGGACAGTGAATAATGAATAGCGAATAGCGAATAGCGGATAGCGAATAGCTAATAGCGAATAGCGGATAGCGAATAGCGAATAGCTAATAGCGAATAGCGGATAGCGGCTAGTGAATAGTGAACAGCGAATAGCGGATAGTGAATAGCGAATAGCGGATTGCGAATAGCGAATAGTGGATGGCAGCTTGCTATCAATCTTTGATGGTGGTTTCTTTCGGTTCGTGCAATCTAACTATCCTACTCTTTATCGGTTCAAGGGACCCAAGTGACCGCTATTGAAACTCGTCACTCTATTCTTCCGGATGGTGCCCACTATGACTGCACGTTATTCAAACTCCACAATCAAATGGCCACTCCTCCGGGAGAAATTCGTCACCCCAACATACAATTACCCGGCGACAATATCACGCCCAACACAAGTGACCGCTATTGAAACTCGTCACTCTATTCTTCCGGACGGTGCCCACTATGACTGCACGTTATTGAAACTCCACAATCAAATGGCCACTCCTCCGGGAGAAGTTCGTTAGGCGAACCACCCTACGACAATATTACGTCCAACACAAGTGACCGCTATTGAAACTCGTCACTCTATTCTTCCGGACGGTGCCCACTATGACTGCACGTTATTGAAACTCCACAATCAAATGGCCACTCCTCCGGGAGAAGTTCGTTAGGCGAACCACCCTACGACAATATTACGTCAACACAAGTGACCGCTATTGAAACTCGTCACTCTATTCTTCCGGACGGTGCCCACTATGACTGCACGTTATTGAAACTCCACAATTGAATGGCCACTCCTCCGGGAGAAGTTCGTTAGACTCACGGTGCACAAGGAACCGTAGAAATAATATGACAACGGAAGGGTACTTACTGCGGGTTTCGCTATACCACGGTTTCGCCTCACTCACGCACGGTTCACGTATTCACAGACAGGATATCTCTCGAGAATATCACTCGTGGATATCTCTCGAGAATATCACTCGTGGATATCTCTCGAGAATATCACTCGTGGATATCTCTCGAGAATATCACTCGTGGATATCTCTCTCTTTATTCCGCGGAACGCGATAAATTTGTACACAACCTGTACCGCAGCTCCGAGGCGGTCTACCTCTATTAACCGGCTGGTACTGCCGTGCATTGCGATGTATCATTTCCTAACAATCACAAAGCTAAACCATGTATCTCGGTGCCCTCGACTTCTTCGTCCGACGGTACCACCTCCTTCCGGCTCGTCGACGATAAGGGTTATTCCCGCACTGCGACTTCAGCGCCACCCATCGGTCGGACCAACAATCTGGAGACTACTAGATGTCGCTCCACATTGTCCGCCGCTCCTCTTGTCAGTATCGGTTCGCTAATTATTCTAGTAACGTTGCGTGATTTCAGAACGCATCGTTACAAGTTGGTTTATTAGACAAGTAAAAATCACTAGTAATGAGATATTAAAAAAATTAAAAAAAAATTGAAAATTTAAAATTAATTTTTTAAAAGGCTTTGTGGATCTTGAAATTGTTATTGATTGGAGTATTAGCCGGATATAAAAGTAAATAGTTGAAAGAGTTAAAATAATTATAAAAAGGACTAGAGTAAATAATTTAAATTGAATTAAAGAATTCATAAGAAGTCATTTAGGTATAAATCCTAAAAAAGGGGGTTACCCACTTAAAGAAAAGAGGTATAAAAAAAAAATAGTTCAAACTGATTTCTTGACGTTAAATTTTCAAATAATTGTGATATGAAATCAATTTTATGAAAAAAAAATATTCTGACTAAGCTTAATGTTATAAAAGAATATATTAAGAAATAGATGAATCAAATTGATTGATTCATTATTATTAAGGTTAGCATCCAACCAATGTGGTTAATAGAAGAAAAAGCTAAGATTTTCTTCATTATTATTTGATTTCATCCGTTTACTCTTCTTACAATAAGGCATCTTAATACAATAAAAATAATGAATGAAAAATTTGAATTGTACATGAGTTAAATTATAGGAGCAATTTTCTGCCAAGTTAAAAGAATAAGCCTAACCATCCAATCAAGGCTTTCAATAATTTCTGGGAACCAAAAATGGAAAGGAGCTGCACCCATTTTTAGTAAAAGGATTGAATTAAAGATCAATTGGGATGTTAAGTGATTTTCACCATTATAAATTAAAATAAAGAAATTTATTGAAAAAGAGACAATAATAAATATTGAGACTATTATTTGTGTAATAAAGTATTTTAATGAAGATTCAGAATTTAGTAAATTAGATCTAATTATTAATGGAATAAAAGATAGCAGATTTATTTCTAACCCTAGCCATATTCTTAGTCAACTAAATGAAGAAATTGAAATAAAAATTCCTGAAATTAATCTATTAAAAATAAGATTTTAAAGAGTTTGATTATAAAAGAAAGGAATAAACCTTTATAAATGAGGTATGAACCCAGTAGCTTGAATTTAGCTAACTTTTGAATTTTAGTATTTAAGTACGAACATTTTTGAAATTTCAAGAAATAATTTATTCCATTAAATATAAAGAAGGTGGAGGGGTACACTAAATACTCTATCAAAGTATTCCTTTAATCAGGCACTTCTTTTGTACTGAAATTTTTTAATTTATTAACAAAAAAATACGGTTTCCTGCCTATAAAGTGTCGGGATATAAAAATATTTTTAATACGTGGATAATTAATTCGTGGATTTTCATTTATTCAATAAATTTATTGAAAATTCAATTTATTAACGGAAAAATACGGTTTCCTTTCTATAAAGTGTGAGGATTGAAAAATATTTTTAATTCGTGGAAAATTAATTCGTGGATTTTTATTTATTTGATAAATTTATTAAAAATTCAATTTATTAACAAAAAAATACGGTTTCCTGCCTATAAAGTGTGGGGATTTGAAAATATTTTCAGTTCGTGGATAATTAATTCGTCGATAATTAATTCGTGGATTTTCATTTATTTAATAAATTCATTAAAAATTTAATTTATTAACAAAAAAATACGGTTTCCTGCCTATAAAGTATGGGGATTCAAAAAAATTTTTAATTCGTGATTAATAATTCGTGGATTTTTATATATTTAATGAATTTATTAAAAATTTAATTTATTAACAAAAAATACGGTTTCCTACCTATAAAGTGTGGGGATTTAAAAATATTTTCAATTCGTGGATTTTTATTTATTTAATAAATTTATTAAAAATTTAATTTATTAACAAAAAAATACGGTTTCCTTCCTATAATCAAATTTCATTTATCCTATCCACAAATTTAATAAATAAATCCACTAAATTCATCAAATTTTATTTATTCTATCCACAAATTTAATAAATTTATCCACTAAATTTATCAAATTTTATTTATCCTATCCACAAATTTAAATTTATCCACTAAATTTATCAAATTTTATGTATCCTTTCCACAAATTTAATGATTAAATCCACTTATTTTATCAAATTTTATTTATCCTATCCACAAATTTGATAAATTTATCCACTAAATTTATCAAATTTTATTTATCCTATCCACAAATTTAATGAATAAATCCACTAAATTTATCAAATTTACTTTTAAATTTAATTTAATCAAAAAATAAATTTATTAAAAAAATTTTATACATATAAAAATAAAAATTTAATAAATTAAAATGAAAATTAAATATTTCAAAAAGGGAAGAAGGTGGAGGGGCACATTAATAAAAATTTATTTTCATTAAAAATTTACGTTATCAATAACTTTTTAAACTTTGATATATATTATAAGTATTTATTATTATATTCAAATATTATTGTATTGTAAAATTTAAACTTAATAATAAATCAATGTAAATCTATATTTTATATTTGTATTGTAAAAGATACTTCGTAACTGACATTATAATTTTAGCACCTCGATAAAGAGCCGCACCTTGGTTCGAAATATCGGTGAAATAAATAACGAATGTTTATTTAATTTGGTAGCTGCCCACTTTTCTTGCCGATTACCCAAGAAAACTTGATTTCTAAATCTATATATATATAAATTATTTATTATGAAGGAAATTGATTTGTAAGGGCAAGAACAGGCACTTAGAATATTAATTGAGTGGACTCTCTATTCCATAAGGACTCCGACGTTTCAAACCGTGGTTGGGTTCCTCCTCAGGGTTCTACAATATTAACAGGTTACAGAATGCTTACATTTTTTGTTATACATTAAACCTACCGGAATGTTGAGATTGTAATATCCTGGCGTATCTAACGACACTAGTATCAAAAAATTGCGTAGATATCTTCGCTTACAACAAATCTTATTTTCGGATCTTATGAAAACTATTGTTACAAGAAAGCAAGAAAACCGATTGAGCAAACATGTCCTTAAAACTTCGACCATCAAATTCGCAAAAACCAACATCTAACCAACCGGGTAATCAGACGTCAGCGATAAACAAAACCGATCCACCACCTGCAAGAACGTTCGGTCAACAAACAATAATTCCTACAATCACCACTACCTCGAAAAAACAGTTGTCTAACTCGAAACCGATAACCGTCCGTGAGATGGCTCACCAAGATTCGATTATACCTTTTTCTTCCTTTTTTTGTTTCCTTTTTTTATAACTATATATTATATTTTTTTCTTAATATTTATTGCGTCTCTCGAGATTATCACTCGTGGATATCTCTCGAGAATATCACTCGTGGATATCTCTCGAGAATATCACTCGTGGATATCTCTCTTTATTCCGCGGAACGCGAATAATTTATACAAAACCTGTACCGCAGCTCCGAGGCGGGTCTACCTCTATTAACCGGCTGGTACTGCCGTGCATTACGATGTCTCATTTCCTAACAATCACAAAGCTAAACCATGTATCTCGGTGCCCTCGACTTCTTCGTCCGACGGTACCACCTCCTTCCGGCTCGTCGACGATAAGGGTTATTCCCGCACTGCGACTTCAGCGCCACCCATCGGTCGGACCAACAATCTGGAGACTACTAGATGTCGCTCCACATTGTCCGCCGCTCCTCTTGTCAGTATCGGTTCGCTAATTATTCTAGTAACGTTGCGTGATTTCAGAACGCATCGTTACATTCCCCTTTCTTCAAATGAAAAGAGGAACTCTTTTCCTTCAGCTTCCTCTTCGGTTCTGCTCTCATCAGGACGGTTTCTTTGGTTTCGCATCCTCCTCTCGGTCTGGTACAATACGGTATCTTCTGTCGTGGTTTAACCGTATCAGTTCTTAGGCTACGGCTTCTCGGTAATTAGTGCGTAGGACCCCACACTAAATCTCCATTTATGGTGACTTTGACTATGTCACACTGGACAGCGGTGTTTGCCCGGAGTGATGTATTCCGGACGACCACGTCGACGGTTCCCCGGTCTCGGCGTGTGCCCTCTCGGCCAGAGCGTGTAGTAAGACGGTTGTCCCCGCAACAGTTGCTGGACATTACTCAATTCGCCCGCATCGGCAACAAAACAAACGGGGCTTTTCTCTACATTGTCCCCGGCGATGTCCTAGATTTCCACACCTCCAACAAAGCATCCTGGTGTGCTTCAGATGTTGTACGGGTAACGGTTTGGCCTGGGACATAACTGGATTATCTTCTCTCTCCAGTCGTCTCAATCTCGCGTACACGGACCAGTCTGGACCGGAAAACGGATCGGTGGTACTCTCATCCTCTGACGGTGGTTCTGGTCGGTTACGGGGTTCGGAATTCTTGTTCCCCTCCCCTTGGGTATCGGACTTTGGTTGTTCGGTATCATAGCTGATAGTGCCGGGTTCATAGTCGGGTTCTTCGGGTATCGGACTCAGGAATATTCTTGACCAGTCAGGTGTTCCGGACGGTTCAACCATTTCCCAATCTTCTTCTGACATTTCGATAGTTTTTCCGTTTCGGTTCTGTAATTCGAGCGGAAAATGATAATAGTAAAATTTCCATAGATATTTCTGATCTAATTCTTCACCTTTCGGCCCGTCTTTTACATTTACCTGTTTCATCCCCTGTTATCCCCGGCTCCACAGCTCCAAGAAAACCCAAAAAGAAACAACCCCCCAAAAGAAAAGGAACAAAAAAAAATAAAACAAAACAACTAAAAAAAACCAAAAAAACGAAAATCGGTGTCCCCCCACCACCTTTTACTCGGTGGTTCGGCGAGGTGGAATCGATATCCACCTTGTCTTTCCCCCTGGGAACGGTATTTTCGCTCGGTACGACTTAGTTACCGGCCATTCTGCCGGCACACGACGGAAAGCGGCGCTCAAAATTTCATGGGTCCACGGTTCGAGCTTCCCGTGACCCGCCAACAACCGACCGAATTCCTCCGCGGCCCCTCGGTCCTGATTTCGGGCGTTTCCCGACCGGTATGATTCGGGCAACGGTTTTTCCGGGAAATCAGGAAATCGTACAAGATCCGGACTCGGCTGTTCCTGATCCCCAACCCGGACGGTATCTGGTCACGGTTCCCAAGCTCAGGTTCGGTTCGGATTGCATTCCTAAAATAGGATTATTAAAGGAATCAGGTTGATGGGACTTCAGGTCTTTTACATGTATTTGACGTAACATCTTCCCGTCCGCTCACTTAAGGTCATATACTACGGGAGATACTACTTTCGCGACGGTATACGGCCCGGAGTATTTCGGAGCCAATTTCGCGGCAAAACTTTGCACGGCATTTGACAGTGGAAACTCTTTTTCCATAACTAATTCCCCAAGTTTCGGATGCCAATTTTGATTCCGCAAATTATAATAACGTCTCTGATTCTCGAAAGGCCCGTCCCAAATGTACGCGGACCAAGTCGTAAACCTCGCGTACTCGTTCAAAATTTTCACGTGTCCGGCTATATCGGGGTCGCCTCCGGTCCATCTGACTTCCGCGACTGGTATACGGTACTAGGGGCTGTTAATTCGCGGCCAAAATTCAAAAATGCAGGGAATATCCCGTGGAAGCATGACGATTTGAATTTATCGCGAACATAAATTCATTCAAGTGCGCATCCCATTTACGATGGTCTTTATCACAATACTGTGCGATCATTGTTTCAATAACTCGGTTAGATCTTTCTACGGGGTTGCACTGGGGGTATATACAGGTGTTGTACGGTGTTTAATATTTAACTCCTTCATCAACGTTCGGAAAGTGCGGCTGTCATATTGAGGACCATTATCGGAAATGATGGTTTCCGGACATCCAAACCTAAATATCACTTCTTCTTTCAATGCGTGGCAAACAGTTTGTGCGGTCGCTCGGCGTAACGGTTTACAAGCAGTCCACTTCGTGAAGCGGTCATGGAAAACCACCAGATATACATTTCCTCGGGAGGAACGTGGCAGCGGCTCCACCAAGTCGGTGCTGACAGTCTGACAAAGCTGTGTATTCCGGGAAGCATGCATTTCTCCAGCAGTCAATTTTTGCGTTGGTTTGAATTGCTGACAGGTTACACAACCTCACATATAATCCGATTTCTCTAAACATTTGCGGCCAAAAATAATGTCGAGCTATTCGGGCGGCGGTCTTGGCGATTCCCAAATGTCCGGCTGTGGGATTGTCATGATTTTCCTTCATGATCGTTACCCGGAGAGACGTTGGTACACATAGTTTCCACGGGTTGCACACCTCAGCGTCCTTCAACTCTGTGTTGTCCCAGAAGTATCGATAAATTCGATCACCTTCCACCCTGTACTCAGCGTATTTCTTTGGTTCTGCCTTCACCCTTTCCAACAGACTCTGATACCACTCGCAGGCCACGGTGTCCCATTTCCGGGTTAATCCGGCCATGTTCGCTAATGGTTCCCGGGACAACGCGTCCGCCACCTTGTTCAACACTCCTTTTCGGTATTTTATGTCGAAATCATACCGTTGTAGAAAAATACTCCATCGTGCCAATCGTCCACTTGGACTTTGCAGGGAGTGCAGCCATTTGAGACTCTGATGATCGGTGACTACAGTAAACTTCGACCCCTCCACATAGGGTCGCATCTTTTCTATTCCCCACACTATTGCCAAGCATTCCTTTTCGGTGACTGAATAATTCCTTTCGGCCGGGTTGAGCGTTCTACTGGCATATGCAATCACATGATCTTGACCTTTTTGTTCTTGGAGTTCTGGAGGCTCCTATTCCGTGCGCAGAAGCATCAGTTTGCAATTCAAACGGCAGATCGAAGTCAGGGCACGCCAGTACCGGTGCTTCAGTTAAGCGTTCCTTCAATGTATCAAATGCACCTTGTTGTTCTTCTTTCCAACACCTGCGGTTATTTTTCTTCAGCAGTTTCGTTAATGGTGCTGCTATGCTGGAGAATCCGGAAATAAATCTTCGATATGCGGGCACTGAAAAAGCAACGAAATGTCATACGTCGCAGTGTCTGCGACAGTAACGACGAAACAGCTGTTTTAATTTTTTGTGGATTTTGAACGATAGATCATGAAATCTCTAATAATCGTGTAATGGTAACCGTTGATCCATTTTTGTGCGGCTACTGAAAAGTCCTTTTGAATGAGGTATCATACGTCGCTGTATCTGCGATAGCAACGAAGAAACAGCTGTTTTCATTTTTTGTGCATTTTGAACGACCGATCATAAAATTCATAATAATCGTGCAATAGTAACCTTTGATACATCGTTGTGCGGATATTGAAATGTCCTTTCCAGTGAGGTATCATACGTTCCTGTATTTGCGACGGGAACGAAGAATTAGCTGTTTTCATTTTTTGTGCATTTGCAACGACCGATCAAAAAATCCATATTAATCGTGATATGTTAACCGCTGATACATCGTTGTGCGGGCACTAAAAAGTCCTTTCCAATGAGGTATGAGACGTCGCTGTATCTGCGATAGGAACGAAGAAACAGCTGTTTTCATTTTTTCTGCATTTTGAACGACCGATCATAAAATCCATAATTATCGTGCTATTGTATCTGTTGATACACTGTTGTGCGGGTACTGACAAGGCCTTTCCAGTGAGGTATCATACGTCGCTGTATCTGCAACAGAAACGAAGAAACAGCTAATCCCATTTTTCGTGCATTTTGACTGACTGATCATAAAATCTCTAATAATCGTGCTATGGTGTCTGTTGATATACTGTTGCGCGGGCACTGAAACGGCCTTTCCAGTGAGGTATCATACGTCGCTGTATCTGCAATAGGAACGAAGAAACAGCTATTCTCATTTTTCGTGCATTTTGACAGACTGATCATAAAATCTCTAATAATCGTGCTATTGTGTCTGTTGATATACCTTCGTGCGGGCTCTGGGAAGTTCTTCCGAATGAGGTATCATACGTCGCTGTATCTGCGATGAGAACAAAGAAACAGTTGTTTTCATTTTTGTGCATCTTGAACGACCGATCATAAAACCTCTACTAATGGTGCTGTGGTATCTGTTGATACACCGAAGGCGGTCACTGAAAAGGCCTTTCCAATGAGGTATCATACGTTGCTTTATCTGCGATAGGGACGAAGAATAAGCTGTTTTCATTTCTTGTGGATTTTGAAAGATTGATCATCAAATCTCTAATAATCGTGTTGTGTTAACCGTTGATTCACATTTGTGCGGCCACTGAAAAGGCCTCACCAATGAGGTATTATACGTCGCTTCAACTGTCGCTGTATTCGCAATAGGGCGAAGAATCTCTAATAATTTTGAACCGTGACCGTTGGTACACCGTTGAGAGGGCACTGAATAGGCTTTTCCATTGAGGTATCATACGTCTCTGTAGCTGTCGCTGTATCTGCAATAGTAGCGAAGAATCTCTAATAATTGTGTTATGGTGACCGTTAGTATACCGTTGCTTCTTCTTCTTCTATGTTCGCGGAATGGACGAGCTCACGAGTGAGGGAGAACTCCAGCAATGCCTCCTGGGAGCCTATGGATGCGATGCATCGGACCTCAGGATATCAGGAGATCTTAGGCGCAACGGGGACGGATCTCTATCGGCAACTTTCTTGGTTAAGAGGTCCCTCTCGGCGAAGGTCGAAGCGACTCCCTCCCTCAGGGTGGGCCTCGCACGTTGCTCGGTATCGAAGAGGGTTCATATCCCCCGATGTAGTAAATGTCTTGAGTTTGGACATATGGTCGGAAGTTGCTCGGGGCCAGATAGAAGAAAGTCGTGTTTCAGATGCGGTGTCGAAGGTCACAGGGCTAGCTCATGTAAGAAGGAAATGAAATGTCTAGTGTGCGAAGTGAGCGGGCATATGACGGGGTCGGGCAAATGTCCTGCGTTCAGGGACCAGCTGTCAGCGGCACGACGATCGCTGCGAAGAAACGGTACAAGGTGGGAGGAGGACTCACAACTTCCGCCACCGTCTTAAGGTTTTATCGTCCTATTTTCGAGTGTTTCGAGTGTGTGTGTCTGTAACCTTTTTGTTGTAATATGTCTCAAATTTCGAATGCCAGTGTTAGTGTCAATATGGATGTGTTGCCCGGACGCGCTGGTGGCCTTGGGTCCGGTCTGAGAGTCCTGCAGGCGAACGTGGGACGCTCACGGACTGCCCACGATTTTGTAAGTGAGGATTCTCGGAGACGGGGAGTGGACATTGTAGTGCTCTGCGAGCCGAACAGGAAACTCACCTCTGGGGGCGGCTGGTTTGTCGATGGAAAGGGTGACGTAGCTCTCAAAATAGAGAACCCAGGGGTGGAGATTGGTGACGTGACCAAAGGAGCGGGCTTTCTCAGCGTTGATTTGTTCAACGGATTTTTTCTGCTCCTGGTTTACGTGTCCCCCAACGTCGCGTTCACCGAGTTTGTGAGGGTTGTGGATGGCGCCTTTCAGACGGTTCCGAGATCGGGCAGAGTAATCGTTGTGGGCGATTTTAACTCGAAGTCGACAACGTGGGGGTCGCCTGGTATCGATGAGCGTGGACAGCATATTGAGGACTGGGTCGCAAGCTTGGGCTTGGTTAATGTTAACAGTGGCGAGCCTACTTTTTGTCGGGGAGTCTCGAGCTCCCATCTGGACCTGACTTTCGTTTCTGGAGGACTGGTGGGTGCTGTGAGGGGTTGGGCTGCCAGATTCGATAACCCCTTTACACTTCACGCGCATATTTTGTTTGAGGTCGACCTCGGCCGCCCGATGCCGTCCCGCCAGGAGAGAGTGGGGACAAAGCTCTCCCTTCCGGTTCTGAGGAGGACCCTGGAGGCTTCACGAGACCGGATCAACGCGAGTACAATCTGTCGCGAACTGGCTGACGCGGTAGCCTCGTCCAGGGTGCGCTCGGGTGGGCCCGGCGGCCTTGCGCGTGTATATTGGTGGACTGACGAGCTGGCTAGGCCCAAAAAGGAGTATGATCGCCTGCGGCGGTTGATTCGTGGAGGGCGTGGAGGTGAGCACCTCGAAGGTAGGATGAGAGCGACAAAGAGGGAAATCAAGAGGAAGGTGCGGGCGGAAAAGAGAAAGAGCTGGATGGGGATGCTGACGGATCTTGAACAGGATGTCTGGGGTGACGGTTACAAGATCGTTACGGGGGGATTGAGCCGGGCTGGTCCTCGATTAACTAGGAGGAGGAGAATGGAACTTGTCAGGGAACTCTTCCCCAGGTCCGCACGTTGTGTGGCTTTTCCCCCCGCGGAGGTGGATGATTGCGACGTGCCGCTTTTCGATTCGGATGAGTTGTCGGACGCAATTGAAAGGATAAAACCAGGAAAAGCCTCTGGCCCTGACCGTGTACCGGGGGAGGCGGTGAAAATTGCGCACGAGTTGTTTCCCCAAACATTATTGGAGGTATATAACGATGCGCTGCGGAGTGGTTGTTTTCCCCCCCGGTGGAAGGAGGCTTTCGTAGTTCTGATTCCGAAACCGGGGAGGGACGCCTCGTTGTCGTCGGCTTACAGACCCATTTGCTTACTGGATGTGATGGGGAAAGTTTTGGAGAGACTCCTGGTCGGCAGACTGGAGGAGGCGTGTTCGGAGGGCTCGGCGATCTCGGGTGGGCAGTTTGGCTTCAGAGCGGGTAGGTCGACTGTCCATGCGATGAAGACCGTTCTGTCGCTGGTGGAGGAGACTTCTTCTGCCTTCCGGTGTTGTGCCCTTTTGACAATCGATATAAAAAACGCCTTCAATACGGCCGATTGGGGGGAGATTCTGAGCTGCGTGTCGCGATTGGACCTGGAACCGCATGTCTACAACTTAATTTGTTCTTATTTCAGGGATCGTAAGCTCAGAGTCTCGGGGAGACAAACGTATGTTTGCTCGATGGGCGTTCCACAGGGGTCAGTCCTCGGACCTACATTATGGAACATAATGTTCGATGGAGTTCTTCGGGTTGAATTGCCGATGGGTGTTAGGTCCGTCGCTTATGCGGACGACTTGCTGCTTGTTGTCCCAGCTACGTCCTTGGAGGCCCTTAGAGAAAAGATGGAGGACTCGTTCCGTATTGTAGACGATTGGATTACGGCGAGAGGGTTGGATATTGCGGCCGAAAAGTCCGAATTTTGTGTCGTCAGGGGTCCTAGAAGGCGCCTCCAGATGACGGCCACTCTTCGAGGGTTGGATATAAGGTCGTCAGTATCGATCAGATACTTGGGGGTTGTGTTGGACTACAGGTTGAATTTTTCGGAACATGTTAAGTATGTGGTCGCAAAGACGAGACGGAAGATCGGGGCTCTTGCCAGGCTGATGCCGAATATTGGCGGACCTGGCAGCGTAAGGAGGGGTCTACTGATGGGGGTTGCGAACAGTGTCTTGCTGTATGCGGCACCCATCTGGAGGGGCGTCGTGGACATCGGGAAATACAAGAAACAACTGACGTCGTGCCAGAGGCAGATGCTTCTACGTGTAATAAGCGGTTATCGCACGGTCTCTGCCCTGGCGGCGCAGGTGGTGGCTGCAGCGCCCCCAATCGAATTGCTGATCGCGGAGAGATCCTTTTTGAGCAATGTCCCGAATGGAAATCTACCGGGGGTACGCAGAATGGCCCGCAAGAGATTGATGGATAAATGGGTGCGAGCGTGGGAGGGTTATAACGGGTGGACAAGGGTCATAGTGGGGGGGCTGCGGGAGTGGTGCGGGTGTCCTCACAGAAGGACCTCGTACCACTTCACCCAGTTCCTCACGGGGCACGGGTCCTTTGGCTCATTTACGGCGAGGATAGGAAAGACGACAAACGATCTCTGCCGGGTTTGTGGGGTTAGAGATGACCCACAACATGTGATATGGGAGTGCACCAGATGGAACATGGAGAGGGAGGAAGTCTTAAGGGGACTGGGTGAGCAGCGACTACCAGATGTGCCGGATTTTGTCCCCCTCATGGTGGGCTGTGAGCGTAAATGGAATTTGTTGTACTCATATGTATGTAAAGTGATAGAGAAGAAGGAGAGGGAGGACCGAATCCAGGAGTCGGAGGGGGTTCCGAATGACAGCTGAGGTGCGTGATACGTAGGAATAGGAAGGTGCGAATACCGTGGGAGACTGCTGGATGATATGAGCAGTGATGCCTGGCCCACAGCCTCCTGGAGAAAAAAAAAACAAAAAAAAAAAAGTATACCGTTGCGAGACACCGATAAGGTCTTTCCAATGAGGTATCATATTGGGCTGTATCTGCGATAGGAACGAAAAAAAAGCTGTTTTCAATTTTTGTGGATTTTGAACGATAGATCATAAAATCTCTAATAATCGTGTAATGATAACCTTTGATCCACATTTGTGCGGGCACTGAAAATTCCCTCCGAATGAGGTATCATACGTCGCTGTATCTGCGGTAGGAACGAAGGAACAGCTGTTTCAGTTTTTTGTTCATTTTGCACGACTGATCATAAAATCTGTAATAATGTTGCTATGGTTGATACACCGCTTTGCATGCACTGAAAAGGATTTTCCATTGAGGTATCATACGTCGCAGTACCTGCGATTGGAACGACGAAACAGCTGTTTCCATTTTTCGTGGATATTGAACGATATATCATAAAATCTCTGATAATCGTGCTATGGTAACCGTTGATCCACTTTTGCAAGGGCACTGAAAAAGCCTTACCAATGAGGTATCATGCGTCGTTGTATCTGCGATAAGAACGAAGAAACAGCTGTTTTCATATTTTGAGCATTTTGAACGACCGATCATAAAGTCTCTACTGATTGTGCTATGGTATCTGTTGATATACTGTTGATTCGGGCACTGAAAAGGCATTTCCATTGAGATATCATACGTCGCTGTATCTGCAATAGGACCGAAGAAACAGCTGTTCTCATTTTTCGTGCATTTTTAAAGACTGGTGATGAAATCTCTATTAATCATGCTATGGTAACCGTTGATACACCTCTGTGCGGGTCCTGAAAAGTCCTTTCCAATGAGGTATCATACGTCGCTGTATCTGCAATAGGAACGAAGAAACAGCTGTTTTCATTTTTTCTGCATTTTGAAGGACCGATCATAAAATCCATAATTATCGTGCTATGGTATCCGTTCATACACTGTTGTGCAGGCACTGAAAAGGCCTTTCCAGTGAGATATCATACGTCGCCGTATCTGCAATAGGACCGAAGAAACAGCTGTTCTCATTTTTCGTGCATTTTGAAAGACTGGTGATAGAATCTCTATTAATCATGTTATGGTAACCGTTGATACACCTCTGTGCGGGCACTGAAAAGGCCTTTCCAATGGGGTACCAAACGTCGCTGTATCTGCGATAAGAACGGAGATCCAGCTGTTTCATTCTTTGTGAATTTTGAACGACCGATTATAGAATCTCTTATAATCATACTATGGTAACGTTTCATCCACCTTTGTGTGGCTACCCCAATGAGGTATCAACCGACCGATTATAGAATCTCTTATAATCATACTATGGTAACGTTTCATACACCTTCGTGTGGCTACCCCAATGAGGTATCATACGTCGCTTGATCTGCGATAGAAACGAAGAAACAGCTGTTTTCATTTTTTGTGCATTTTGAACGACCGATCATGAAATCCACACTCATCCTGCAATGGTATCCGTTGATACATCTTTGTGCGGGCACTGAAAAAGCTTTTCCAACGAAATGTCATACGTCGCAGTGTCTGCGACAGGAACGACGAAACAGCTGTTTTAATTTTTTGTAGATTTTGAACGATAGATCATGAAATCTCTAATAATCGTGTAATGGTAACCGTTGATCCATTTTTGTGCGGGTACTGAAAAGTCCTTTTGAATGAGGTATCATACGTCGCTGTATCTGCGATAGCAACGAAGAAACAGCTGTTTTCATTTTTTGTGCATTTTGAACGACCGATCATAAAATTCATAATGATCGTGCAATGGTAACCTTTGATACATCGTTGTGCGGATATTGAAATGTCCTTTCCAGTGAGGTATCATACGTTCCTGTATTTGCGACGGGAACGAAGAATTAGCTGTTTTCATTATTTGTGCATTTACAACGACCGATCAAAAAATCCATATTAATCGTGATATGTTAACCGTTGATACATCGTTGTGCGGGCACTAAAAAGTCCTTTCCAATGAGGTATGAGACGTCGCTGTATCTGCGATAGGAACGAAGAAACAGCTGTTTTCATTTTTTCTGCATTTTGAACGACCGATCATAGAATCCATAATTATCGTGCTATTGTATCTGTTGATACAATGTTGTGCGGGTACTGACAAGGCCTTTCCAGTGAGGTATCATACGTCGCTGTATCTGCAACAGAAACGAAGAAACAGCTAATCCCATTTTTCGTGCATTTTGACTGACTGATCATAAAATCTCTAATAATCGTGCTATGGTGTCTGTTGATATACTGTTGCGCGAGCACTGAAACGGCCTTTCCAGTGAGGTATCATACGTCGCTGTATCTGCAATAGGAACGAAGAAACAGCTATTCTCATTTTTCGTGCATTTTGACAGACTGATCATAAAATCTCTAATAATCGTGCTATTGTGTCTGTTGATATACCTTCGTGCGGGCTCTGGAAAGTTCTTCCGAATGAGGTATCATACGTCGCTGTATCTGCGATGAGAACAAAGAAACAGTTGTTTTCATTTTTTGTGCATCTTGAATGACCGATCATAAAACCTCTACTAATTGTGCTGTGGTATCTGTTGATACACCGAAGGCGGGCACTGAAAAGGCCTTTCCAATGAGGTATCATACGTTGCTTTATCTACGATAGGGACGAAGAATAAGCTGTTTTCATTTCTTGTGGATTTTGAAAGATTGATCATCAAATCTCTAATAATCGTGTTATGTTAACCGTTGATTCACATTTGTGCGGGCACTGGAAAGGCCTCACCAATGAGGTATTATACGTCGCTTCAACTGTCGCTGTATTCGCAATAGGAGCGAAGAATCTCTAATAATTTTGAACCGTGACCGTTGGTACACCGTTGAGAGGGCACTGAATAGGCTTTTCCATTGAGGTATCATACGTCTCTGTAGCTGTCGCTGTATCTGCAATAGTAGCGAAGAATCTCTAATAATTGTGTTATGGTGACCGTTAGTATACCGTTGCGAGACACCGATAAGGCCTTTCCAATGAGGTATCATATTGGGCTGTATCTGCGATAGGAACGAAGAAAAAGCTGTTTTCAATTTTTGTGCATTTTGAACGATAGATCATAAAATCTCTAATAATCGTGTAATGATAACCTTTGATCCACATTTGTGCGGGCACTGAAAATTCCCTCCGAATGAGGTATCATACGTCGCTGTATCTGCGATAGGAACGAAGGAACAGCTGTTTCAATTTTTTGTTCATTTTGCACGACTGATCATAAAATCTGTAATAATGTTGCTATGGTTGATACACCGCTTTGCATGCACTCAAAAGGATTTTCCATTGAGGTATCATACGTCGCAGTACCTGCGATTGGAACGACGAAACAGCTGTTTTCATTTTTGGTGGATTTTGAACGATTGATCATAAAATGTCTAGAAATCGTGCTATGGTAACCGTTGATCCACCTTTGTGAGGGGAATGAAAAGGCCTTACCAATGAGATATCATGCGTCGCTGTATCTGTGATAAGAACGAAGAAACAGCAGTTTTCATTTTTTGTGCATTTTGAATGACCGATCATGAAATCTCCACTAATTGTGCTATGGTATCCGTTGATACACCGTGGGTTCGGGCACTGAAAAGGCAATTCCAATGAGGTATGATACGTCGATACAACTGCGATAGGAATGAAGAATAAGCTAATTTCATTTCTTGTGGCTTTTGAACGATCGATCATAAAATCTCTGATAATCGTGTTATGTTAATCTTTGATCCACCTTCATGCGGGAACTGAAAAGGCCTTACAAATGAGGTATTATACGTCGCTTCATCTGTCGCTATATTGGCAACAGTAGCGCAGAATCTCTAATAATTTTGAATGGTGACCGTTGGTAAACCGTTTTGAAGGCACTGAGAAGGCCTTTCCAATGAGGTATCATACGCCGCTGTATCTGCGATAGGAACGAAGAAACAGCTGTTTTTATTTTTTGTGCATTTTAAACGGCTGATCATAAAATCTCTGAAAATCGTGCTATGGTATCTGTTGATACACCGTTGTGCGGGCACGGAAAAGGCTTTTCCAATGAGGTATCATACGTCGCAGTATCTGCGATAGGAACGACGAAACAGCTGTTTTCATTTTTGGTGGATTTTGAACGATTGATCATAAAATGTCTAATAATCGTGTTATGGTAACCGTTGATCCACCTTTGTGCGGGCACTGAAAGGTCCTTCCAAATGAGGTATCATACGTCGCTGTATCTGCGATAAGAACGAAGAAACAGCTGTTTTCATTTTTTGTGCATCTTTAACGACCGATCATAAAATCTCTACTAATTGTGCTGTGGTATCGGTTGATACACCGAAGGCGGGCACTGAAAAGGCCTTTCCTATGAGGTATCATACGTTGCTGTATCTGCGATAGGGACGAAGAATAACCTGTTTTCATTTCTTGTGGATTTTGAACGATTGATCATAAAATCTCTAATAATCGTGTTATGTTAACCGTTGATCCACATCTGTGCGGGCACTGAAAAGGCCTTACCAATCAGGTATTATACGTAGCTTCAACTGTCGCTGTATTCGCAATATGAGCGAAGAATCTCTAATAATTTTGAACGGTGACCGTTGGTACACCGTTGTGAGGGCACTGAATAGGCCTTTATATTGAGGTATCATACGTCTCTGTAGCTGTCGCTGTATTTGTAATAGTAGCGAAGAATCTTTAATAATTACGTTATGGTGACCGTTAGTATACCGTTGTGAGACACTGATAAGGCCTTTCCAATGTGGTATCATTTTGCTGTATCTGCGATAGGAACGAAGAAACAGCTGTTTTCATTTTTTGTGGATTTTGAACGATAGATCATAAAATCTCTAATAATCGAACTATGGTTACTGTTGATCCATCTTTGTGAGGGCACTGAAAAGGACTTCACAATGAGGTATTATGCGACACTGTATCTGCGAAAAGAAGGGAGAAACAGATGTTTTTTTTTTGTGCATTTTGAACGACTGATCATAGAATCTCTATTGATCGTGCTATGGTATCTGTTGATACACCGTCGTGCGGGCACTGAAAAGGCCTTTGCAGTGAGGTATCATACGTCGCAGTATCTGCGATAGGAACGACGAAACAGCTGTTTCCATTTTTTGTGGATTCTGAACAATAGATCATAAAATCTCTAATAATAGTGTTATGGTTACCGTTGATCCACCTTTGTGCGGGCACTGGAGTCCTTTCCAATGGGGTATCAAACGTCGCTGTATCTGCGATAAGAACGGAAAACCTGCTGTTTCATTCTTTGTGAATTTTGAACGATCTATCATAAAATCTCTAAGAATCGTGTTATGATAACCGTTGATACATCGTTTTGCGTGTATTGAGAAGTCCTTCCCAAAGAGGTATCATGCGTTCCTGTATCTGCGATAAGATCGAAGAAGCAGCTGTTTTCATTTTTTGTGCATTTTGAACGACCGATCAAAAAATCTCTGATAATCGTGTTACATTAACCGTTGTGTCACCTTCGTGCGGGCACTAAAAAGGCCTCACAAATGAGGTATTATACGTCGCTTCAACTGTCGCTATTATTGCAACAGGAACGCAGAATCTCTAATAATTTTGAATGGTGACCGTTGGTACACTGTTGTGAGGGCACTGAAAAGGCCTTTTCAATGAGTTATCATACGTCGCTGTATCTGCGATAGGAACGAAGGAACAGCTGTTTTTATTTTTTGTTAATTTTGAACGACTGATCATAAAATCTGTAATAATGTTGCGATGGTTGATACACCGCTTTGCATGCACTGAAAAGAATTTTCTATTGAGGTATCATACGTTGCAGTACCTGCGATTGGAACAACGAAACAGCTGTTCTCATTTTCTGTGGATATTGAACGATATATCATAAAATCTCTGATAATCGTGCTATGGTAACCGTTGATCCACTTTTGCAAGGGCACTGAAAAAGCCTTACCAATGAGGTATCATGCGTCGTTGTATCTGCGATAAGAACGAAGAAACAGCTGTTTTCATATTTTGAGCATTTTGAACGACCGATCATAAAGTCTCTACTGATTGTGCTATGGTATCTGTTGATATACTGTTGGTTCGGGCACTGAAAAGGCGTTTCCATTGAGATATCATACGTCGCTGTATCTGCAATAGGATCGAAGAAACAGCTGTTCTCATTTTTCGTGCATTTTTAAAGACTGGTGATAGAATCTCTATTAATCATGCTATGGTAATTGTTGATACACCTCTGTGCGGGCACTGAAAAGGCCTTTCCAATGAGGTACCATACGTTGCTGGATCTGCGATAGAAACGAAGAAACAGCTGTTTTCATTTTTTGTGCATTTCGAACGACCGATCAAAAAATCCATAATAAGTATGTAATGGTAACCTTGGATACACCGTTGTGCGGGTACTGAAATACCTTTCCATTGATATATCATACGTCGCTGAATCTGCGATAGGAACGAAGAAACAGCTGTTTTTATTTTTTGTGCATTTTGAACGACTTGTCATAAAATCTCTAATAATTGTGCTATGGTATCTGTTTATACACGGTTTTGCGGGCACTGAAAAGGCCTTTCCATTGATGTTTCATTCGTCCAAGTATCTGCGATGGGAACGACGAAACAACTGTTTTCCTTTTTCTTTGGATTTTGAACGATAGATCATAAAATCTTTAATAATCGTGTTATGGTAACCGTTGATCCACCTTTTTGCGGACATTGAAATTTCCTTTCCAATGGGGTATCATACGTGGCTGTATCTGCGATAGAAACGAAGAAACAGCTGTTTTCATTTTTTGTGCATTTTGAACGACTGATCATGAAATCTCTGATAATCGTGCTATAGTATCTGTTGATACACGATATTGCGGGCACTGAGGAGGCCTTTCTAATGATGTATCATTCGTCGCAGTATCTGCGATAGGAACGACGAAACAGTTGTTTTCGTTTTTTTCTGAAATTTGAACGATAGATCATAAAGTCTCTAATGATCGTGTTATGGTAACCGTTGATACACGGTTTTGCGGGCACTGAAAAGTCCTTGCCAATGAAGTATCATACGTCGCTGTATCTGCTATAAGAACGAAGAACCAGCTGTTTTCATTCTCTGTGAATTTTGAACGACCGATCATAAAATCTCTCATAATCGTGTTGTGGTAAATGTTGATACATCGTTGTGCGTGTATTGAAAAATCCTTCCCAAACAGGTATCATACGTCGCTGTATCTGAGACAAGAACGAAGAAGCAGCTGTTTTCATTTTTTGTGCATCTTGAATGACTGATCATAGAATCTCCAATAATCACGCTATGGTAACCGTTGATACACCGTTGTGCGGAAACTGAAAAGACCTTCCCAATGAGGTATCATACGTCTCTGTACCTGTGATAAGAACGACGAAACAGCTGTTTTCATTTTTTGTGGATTTTGAACGATAGATCATAAAGTCTCTAATAATCGTGCTATGGTAGTCGTTGATCCACCTTTGTGAGAGCGCTGGAAAGGACTTACCAATGAGGTATCATGCGTCGCTGTATCTGCGATAAGAACGAAGAAACAGCTGTTTTTATTTTTTTGTGCATTTTGAACGACCGATCATAAAATCTCTACTAATTGTGCTATGGTATCCGTTGATACACCGTTAGTTCGGGCACTGAAAAGGCCATTCCAATCAGGTATGACACGTTGATTCATCTGAGATAGGAACGAAGACTAAGCTGTTTTCATTTTTTGTGGATCGACTATAGAATCTCTAATAACCGTGTTATGTTAACCGTTGATACAGCTTTGTGAGGGCACTGAAAAGGCCTTTCCAATGAGGTATCATACGTCTCTGTAGCTGTCGCTGTATTTGCAATAGGAGCGAAGAATCTCTAATAATTGTGGTATGGTGACCGTTAGTATACCGCTGTAAGGGCACTGATAAGGCCTTCCCAATAAGGTATCATACGTCGCTGTATTTGCAATAGGTGCGAAGAATATCTAATAATTGTGGTATGGTGACCGTTAGTATGCCGCTGTAAGGGCACTGAAAAGGCTTTTCCAATGAGGTATCATATATCTCTTTATCTTCGATAGAAACGAAGTAACAGCTGTTTTCATTTTTTGTGCATTCTGAACGACCGATTATAGAATCTCAAGTAATTGTGCTATGGTAACCTTGGATACACCGTTGTGCGGGTACTGAAATACCTTCCCATTGATGTATCATACCTCGCTGTATCTGCGATATGAACGAAGAAACAGCTGTTTTTATTCTTTGAGGATTTTGAACGACTGATCATGAAATTTCTAATAATCGTGCTATGGTATCCGTTGATACACCGTAGTACGGGCTCTGAAAAGGCCTTTAAAATGAAGTTTCAAACGTCGCAGTATCTACGATAGGAACGACGAAACAGCTGTTTTCATTTTTGTGCGACGTATAATACCTGTTTGGGAAGGATTTTCAATACACGCACAACGATGTATCAACATCCCAAAGTCCTTCCCAGAGGTATCATGCGTTCCTGTATCTGCGATAAGATCGAAGAAGCAGCTGTTTTCATTTTTTGTGCATTTTGAACGACCGATCAAAAAAATCTCTGATAATCGTGTTACATTAACCGTTGTGTCACCTTCGTGCGGGCACTAAAAAGGCCTCACAAATGAGGTACTATACGTCGCTTCAACTGTCGCTATTATTGCAACAGTAACGCAGAATCTCTAATAATTTTGAATGGTGACCGTTGGTACACTGTTGTGAGGGCACTGAAAAGGCATTTTCAATGAGGTATCATACGTCGCTGGATCTGCGATAGGAACGAAGGAACAGCTGTTTTTATTTTTTGTTAATTTTGAACGACTGATCATAAAATCTGTAATAATGTTGTTATGGTTGATACACCGCTTTGCATGCACTGAAGAGACTTTTCCATTGAGGTATCATACGTTGCGGTACCTGCGGTTGGAACGACGAAACAGCTGTTCTCATTTTCTGTGGATATTGAACGATATATCATAAAATCTCTGATAATCATGCTATGGTAACCGTTGATCCACTTTTGCAAGGGCACTGAAAAGCCTTACCAATGAGGTATCATGCGTCGTTGTATCTGCGATAAGAACGAAGAACCAGCTGTTTTTCATTCTCTGTGAATTTTGAACGACCGATCATAAAATCTCTCATAATC
>JAIFOV010000110.1:0-86316 GCA_020654155.1 Novius pumilus | reverse complement strand
AGACTGGTCATCACATTGATTTTGAAAACACAAGACGTTTACAAACTTTGAAAATTTAACAGCCAGGATATTAAAAGAAGCTATTGAGATGGAAAAGACCAATGAATTTAAAAACAGAAACGACACCAGTCGTTTACCACATGCTTGGAAAAATATTTTGACTAGATTCCGAGTCAATATAGAGGAACGTCAACAACCCTTGATTGAAGCTCCTGCATCAACGAACACCACGATGAGTAGACCAAGAACTCGAAGTCAAGTTCACCATGAAACCGATTCTTTGCAATGAACTAACATCATCTAGAAGGCCGCAAAAAGTGAAAGTCAGTGTCAAAGTGAAATTTTGTGAATACGAGTCAAAAAAATCGCTCTGATGAGGGCGCATGAGACTGCGTCGAAACGTCAGTATAATAATTGTACATATACCGTGAAACTCGAAATATAACGGAAATATATTATACACGTGAAAATATTCGAAAATATATATATATTGACTTATTTTCAAGGATTTTCAAAATTATACCCTATCACCTTGGTGAAAATAACACCTTCTAACATATATATATATATATATATAGAATACGTGGGAAATTTGTTTCAGAAAAATTTTTAAAGAATTTGAATTATTTCAGCCAACTTTCCCTTCGGATAATACAAAACGAACAAGGACCGTACAAATCGACGTAAAGTCCCTTCACGTCGATTTGTACGGTCGCCTTGTTGGTTTTGACTTCATCCCGAGGAAATTGCAAAAACTGAAAATAGATAATACATACCATTTTGTGAAGACTTTTGCTGAAACCCAAATAACCAGTATTCTATAGAAAGTTCGGCAACGAGACACATTTATTGTTATATATATATATATTAACAGGATGTTTTTGAAAATTTGAATATGAAAAATACAAATAAATTAAACGAAAGATTTAAAAGGAACTCACTTGGATTAGCTTACAATGTTAAGGACGAAGTTCCTTTTAAATCTTTCGTGTTTGCATTTATTTTGTATTTAAATTATATTCAACTTGTTCCAAAAACATCCTCGATAAATATCCGTCACAACTGTGAAATTTCATGCAGACGTAAACACGTATGCAAAAGCTGCACCTTGTTGTACTGACGAGGCCAGAGGGCAGGGGGAAACTTTTTTTACCACTTTTTCCGGTGTTACGAAAGACGAGCATCCTTCGTCCAACATTGTGAAGCTAATCCAAGTGAGTTCCTTTTAAGATCTTTCGTGTTTGCATTTAGTTTTGTTTATATATATATATATATATTAAAATTGAAGTTATTATTTCCTTGGGAAATTAGCCTTGTATTGAAACTATTTAATAACGAACAAACATTAGAAAGAGTGTTCCAATGATTTATTCATTCTTCTCTTACATATGTTTCGGTACAATCGCACCTTTTTCAAAGAGACTGCATCCTACAAAATAAGAAAATGATTCAGAATCATGCTTAGATAACAAAAAGGCAAGTATCTTCCGATGACTTACATGAAAGTAGCTGACACAAATCACAACTGAAGAGCTCATATATAGATGTTATACAATATTTAAATTCAAGACTTTCGCTTCCGATTTGTTTTCAAAAATGGATCGTTAAAATTAATCGAGGCATGATAACGTCTATAAACACACAAAAAATATTCGATATCAAACAACTGCATACAATATCATTCTTCGAATTATTGAAATACCTAATGACATCTATTAACTGGTCAGATATTATAATTTAGATTTTACAGTTAATTGGTTTTAAGGTTCCCTATGTTATTTCTTTTTCTACGAGGTGACGAAACCAACTTATCTGTTTATTGTTCTATCAAATCAAAATAAATCTGCGCTAAACCCCCTGTATCTGACCTATCGTTACATGAGTTCTTTTCTTTTCTAATGTGGATCATCTCAAGCAAAGTTCTTGTTTTTAAGTTTTTTTTTAAAAAAAAAAAAGAAAAAAAATTTTTAAAAAATTTTTTTTTTTTGGGGGCCCTTTTTTTTTTTTTTTTTAAAAAAAATTTTTAAAAAAATTTTTCCAACCCCAAAAAAAAAAAAACAAAAAAAAAATTAAAAAATTTTAAAAAAAAAGGGGAAAAAAGGGGAAATTTAAAAATTTAAAAAAAAAAATTTTTGTTGGGAAAAAATTTTTTTTTTTTAAAAAATTTTTTAAAAAAAAAAAAAAAAAAAAAGGGGGGTTTTTTAAATTTTAACCCCAAAAAAAAATTTTTTTTTTTTTTCCCCCAAAAAAAAAAGAAATTTGGTTTTTTTAAAAAAAAATTTTTTTTTTTTTTTTTTCCCCTTTAAAACCCCAAAAAAAAAAAAAATTTTAAAAAAAAAGTTTTTTTTTAAAAAAAATTTTAAAAAAATTTTAAAAAAAAAAATTTAAAAAAAATTTTTTTTAAAAAAATTTAAAAAAAAAAAAAACCCCTTTTTTAAAAAATTTTGGGGAAAAAAAAAAAAAACAAACAAAAAAAAAAGGGAAAAAAAATTAAAAAGAAATTTTTTAAAAAAAAAAAAAAAAAAAAAAAAAATTTTTTTTTTTTTTAAAAAAAAAAAAAGGGTTTTTTTTTTAAAAGAAAAAAAAATTTAAAAAAAAAAAAAAATTTTTTTAAAAAGGGTTTTAAAAAATTTTTTTAAAAATTTTTAAATTTTTTTTTTTTTTTTCCCCCAGTTAAAAATTTTTTTTTTAAAAAAAAAAAAACGAAAGTTTAAAATTTAAAATTTTAAATTAAATTTTCCCAAAAAAACCCCAAAAAATTTTTAAAAGGCCTTTTTAAAAAAAAAAAAAAAAAAAAAATTTTTAAAAAAAAAAAAAAAAAAGGAAATTTTTTTTTTAAAAAAAAAAAAAATTTTTAAAAAAAAAATTTAAAAAAATATAAAATTAAAAAAAAAAATTTTTGGGGGAAAAAAAAATTTTTAAAAAAACCAAACCAAAAAAATTGGGGGAAAAAAAATTTAAAAAGGAAAAAAATTTTTTTTAAAAAAATTTTTCCCAAAATTTTTTAAAAAAACCCAAAAGGAAAAAAAAATAAAAAAAAATTTTTATTAAACAGGCCCGGTTTTTTTAAAAAAACCCAAAAAAAAAAAAAAAAAAAAATTTAAATTTTTTCCCCCAAAAAAAAAAAAAACCCAAATTAAATTTTAAAAAAAAAAAAAAAAAAAAAAAATTTAAAAAAAACCCAAAAAAAAAAAAATTTAAAAAAATTTTAAATTTAAAAAAAAAAACCCCGGAAAAAGGGGGGTTTTAAAATAAAAAAAACCCACCCTTTAGGTTAACCAAAAAAAAAAATTTTTTTAAAAAATTTTTTTTAAAAAAGGGAAAAAAAACTTTTAAAAAAAGGGAAAACCTTTTAAAAAAAAAAAAAAATTTTTAAAAACCCCCCCGGGGGGAAAATTAAAATTTTAAACCCAAAAAAAAATTTTTCTTTTTCCTTTAAAAAACCAAACCAAAAATTTTAAAAAAAAAAAAAACCCAAAAAAAAGGGGCCCCCCAAAGGGGTTTTTAAAAAATTTTTTCCCGGGGTTTTTACCTTTTAAAAAAAATTTTTTAAAATTTTGGGTTTTTTTAAAAAGGTTTTAAAGGGTTTTAAATATCTGAAAAACCCCCAATTTGGGAAAAGAAAAAAAAAATTTAAAAAAAATTTTTAAAAAATTTCCTGTTTTTTTTGGGAAAAAACCAAAAAAAATTTTTTAAAAATTCCCAAAAAAAAAAAGGGGTTGGGTTTTGAGGGGGTTTTTTAAAATTTTTTTTCCCAAAAAAAAAAAAAAAGGGGGAAAAAATTTTTTAAAAATTCCCAAAACCCTAAAAAATTTTTAAAAAGGTTTGGGAAAAAATTAAAAAAAAAAAGGATTAAAAAAAAACCCCCCAAAAAAAAAATTTTAATTTACCCAAAAAATTTTAAAAAAAAAAAAAAAATTTTATTTAATTTTTAAAAAAAAAAAAAAAAATTTGGAACCCCAAAAAAATTTTTCCCCGGAAATTTTAAAAAAAATTTTCCCCCAAATAAAAAATTTTTCCCAAAACAATAAAAATTTTAAATTAAAAAAAAAAACAAAAAACCAAAAAAAAAAAAAAAAAATTTTAATTTTTAAAAAAAAAACCAAACCTTTAAAAAAAAAGGGAAAAAAAAAAAAAAAAAAAAATTAAAAAAAAAAAGGGGAAAAATTTTGAAAAATTTTGGAAAAAAAAATTAAAAAAAATTTTTAAACCCAAAATTAAAAAAAAAAAAAAATTTTTTGGGGTTAAGGGAAAAAATTTTTTTAAAAAAAATTTAAAAAAAAATTTTTTAAAATTCCGGAAAAAAAAAAAAATTTTTTAAAAAATTTAAATTTTAAAAAAAAAAAAAAAATTTTTAAAAATTTTAAAAGGAAAAAAAAAAAAATTTTGGGGGGGAAAAATTTTTTTTTTGGGAAAAAAATTAAGGGTTTCCCTTTTTAAAAAAAAAATTTAAAAAATTAAAACCAAAAGTTTAAAAATTTAAATTTTTTTAAAATGGGTTTTTTTTTGGGGTTTTTTTTTAAATTTTTTTCCTTTTTTTTTTTGGGTTTAATTTTTTAATTTTTTTTTTTGAAAAAAGGGGAAAAAAAAATTTTAAAAAAAAAAATTTTTTTTTTTTTTTTTTTCTTAATTAAAGGGTTTTCCTTTTTAATTTAAAAAAATTTTTTTTTTTTAAAAACCTTTAAAAAAAAAAAAAAAAAAATTTTAAAATTTTTAAAATTTTTTTAAAATTAAATTTTTTTTAAATTTCCCCCAAAAAAATTTAATTAATTTAATTTTTAAAAAAAAATTTAAAAAAACTTTAATTTTTTAATTTAAAAAAAAATTTTAAAATTTTAATTTTTTAAAAAAAAAATTTTTAAAAAAAAAATTTTTATTTTTCCCTTTTTTTCCTGTATAGGCTTACAACATCAAGAGAAATCAGAATGTCATTCTCGTTTATAGCAACCTGATCTACAAACTGTTTGAAATTCCACGTGTCTTTAACGTAATATGCATTTTTTCCCAATATTGGGGTTAAGCTTCCTGACAGATATTTAGAAAGCTTATAGAACGGACTTTGAACACAACTAATTATTGGTCTAAGAGGAATATTTGTTTTATGCAATTTTGGTAATCCATAGAATTGCGGTGGTAAACTATTATGTATTATTAATTTCCTACAACATTCCCTAGACAGTAATTTATTTTTTTCCCACTTATTTATTAATGCATTGTTTTTTTTCTGGAGTATATTAGTTGGGTCATTTCTTATTTGTTCATACGTTTCGTTGTCACTAAGTATTGATAGAATTTTTTCTTTATATTCAGAGGAATTCATAATTACTGTTCTATTAGATTTATCCGGTTTGAGAACCATGATTTGAGGGTTGTCTTTTAAAAACCGTTTGGCCTGATTTATAGATTTTTGTAAATTTATGGTGTTTCGATTTTTCCTTGGTTGATGTTTCCTGAATTGATTGATACTATTCACTACTTTGGTTCTCAAAACATTTTTTCTTGAATCATCTAAAACTGTGTCAATATTGGACTCGATGTTAGCGACTATTTGAATGATAGGTAACTTGTTTTTTTCATATTCCAAAGCAAACTTTGGACCCATACTTAGTATTTCCATATGTTTTTCTGGGATATCCGTGTTGGAAATATTAACAATCCATTGTTGATTAAGTTTTTTATTTACTTGAGTATTTTGATTTTGTTTTTTCATTAAATTTATTATTTTCTTCTTTTGTTTATTTTGGATAGCTTCGTGAATAGAATTTATCCATTGGTTTTGTTTATGTAATATTATAGCCCAATTGGGGATGTTTAAACTATCGATAAAATTCGTTAATTTCGTCACCTCAGTAGTAAGTTGTTTAATCTGTATGGTAGTATCTGTGATAAGAGTATTTAGAACCTTAAAACGGAAGCTGTTTACATACCTTTGGAAAAGCTTGTCTAGTTTATCACTTACATACTTTATGTGTCTAAAATTAAAATTCAAAAACTTCGGTGTTAAATTACGATTCTTGCATTGAAGGAGAAAAATTCTTCTGTTCCTTTGCTTTGCCAATTTGGTTCTCATCTTTCCCAATCTTCTGATCAATCTTGATGCTTGATGTTGGTGTTGTGTAATGTTGGAAGTTTCCATTTTTCACCCAGAAACGTTATATAATTCAAAAGTATTCTTTCTTTAGTGCTGGATAGTTTATATTAAAATTGAAGTTATTATTTCCTTGGGAAATTAGCACTTGTATTGAAACTATTTAATAACGAACAAACATTAGAAAGAGTGTTCCAATGATTTATTCATTCTTCTCTTACATATGTTTCGGTACAATCGCACCTTTTTCAAAGAGACTGCATCCTACAAAATAAGAAAATGATTCAGAATCATGCTTAGATAACAAAAAGGCAAGTATCTTCCGATGACTTACATGAAAGTAGCTGACACAAATCACAACTGAAGAGCTCATATATAGATGTTATACAATATTTAAATTCAAGACTTTCGCTTCCGATTTGTTTTCAAAAATGGATCGTTAAAATTAATCGAGGCATGATAACGTCTATAAACACACAAAAAATATTCGATATCAAACAACTGCATACAATATCATTCTTCGAATTATTGAAATACCTAATGACATCTATTAACTGGTCAGATATTATAATTTAGATTTTACAGTTAATTGGTTTTAAGGTTCCCTATGTTATTTCTTTTTCTACGAGGTGACGAAACCAACTTATCTGTTTATTGTTCTATCAAATCAAAATAAATCTGCGCTAAACCCCCTGTATCTGACCTATCGTTACATGAGTTCTTTTCTTTTCTAATGTGGATCATCTCAAGCAAAGTTCTTGTTTTTAAGTTTTTTTCTTTACTCAAAATTTCGAAATTTTCAAAGTCAAAAGTATGTCCCTCTGATTCATGTTTTTTTAAAGCCGTAGTATTTTTTGCAAACTTATGGCCGTTTATTCGATCGCGAATATATTGGGTAGTTTGGCCTATGTAGCATTTTTGACAATTATTACAATTTAGTTTGTACACACAATTAGATATTTTTTCTTTAGGAATGTTCGATTTCAATTTTGTGGATAATTGACTCAGATTATTTATAGTTTTATGGGCTATCATCATATTATACGGTTTACATATACGATTTATCTTTTCAGAAAGGCCTTTGACGTATGGAATGCTTATATATTTAGTAAGAGTAGTTGCTGGATTTTCATTTTCGTTTACAACCTGTTTGTTATTATATAAAGCGTGGATCTTTTTATTAAAAATTTTATTAATTAATTCGATTGGGTAGTTATTTTCCTGTAACACCTTTCTTGCTTTTTTTATTGTATCAGGTCGGTATTTAGGATCTGTTAATTTCAACGCACGATCGGCTATTGCTGATACAACATTTTTTTTATGTTGGATGGGTGCTATGGAGTTATAATTCATATACCGACCCGACCATGTTGGTTTCGTGTACCAAATGGTTTTTATTCCTCGGTCTTCACGTATAAGAGTTAAGTCAAGAAAGTTAATTTTGTTATTTTGCTCTATCTCCACAGTGAACTGTAATTTGGGGTGGTAAGAATTAAAAGTATCTACAGTCGTGTTGACGTATTCTGCTGGAATTGCAAGTATGCAGTCATCTACGTATCGTTTGAAAAATGTCGGTTTATACCTTAATTTTTCCATAACAGCTTCTTCCAAGCATTCCATTGTTAATTGCGCCATTGTTGCAGATATTGGGATACCCATTCCACAACCATTTTTTTGAATATAAAACTTATCCTCAAATTGAAAATACGATTTCGTCAAGCAAAGCTCCAACGCCTCGATAAAATCATTCTGACCTAGCTCGGTATGTGGCTGAATGAGATCCCATTTGTTGCGAATTAAATTTTTAGAGATATCTGTTGGTATATTCGTGTATAGGCTTACAACATCAAGAGAAATCAGAATGTCATTCTCGTTTATAGCAACCTGATCTACAAACTGTTTGAAATTCCACGTGTCTTTAACGTAATATGCATTTTTTCCCAATATTGGGGTTAAGCTTCCTGACAGATATTTAGAAAGCTTATAGAACGGACTTTGAACACAACTAATTATTGGTCTAAGAGGAATATTTGTTTTATGCAATTTTGGTAATCCATAGAATTGCGGTGGTAAACTATTATGTATTATTAATTTCCTACAACATTCCCTAGACAGTAATTTATTTTTTTCCCACTTATTTATTAATGCATTGTTTTTTTTCTGGAGTATATTAGTTGGGTCATTTCTTATTTGTTCATACGTTTCGTTGTCACTAAGTATTGATAGAATTTTTTCTTTATATTCAGAGGAATTCATAATTACTGTTCTATTAGATTTATCCGGTTTGAGAACCATGATTTGAGGGTTGTCTTTTAAAACCGTTTGGCCTGATTTATAGATTTTTGTAAATTTATGGTGTTTCGATTTTTCCTTGGTTGATGTTTCCTGAATTGATTGATACTATTCACTACTTTGGTTCTCAAAACATTTTTCTTGAATCATCTAAAACTGTGTCAATATTGGACTCGATGTTAGCGACTATTTGAATGATAGGTAACTTGTTTTTTTCATATTCCAAAGCAAACTTTGGACCCATACTTAGTATTTCCATATGTTTTTCTGGGATATCCGTGTTGGAAATATTAACAATCCATTGTTGATTAAGTTTTTTATTTACTTGAGTATTTTGATTTTGTTTTTTCATTAAATTTATTATTTTCTTCTTTTGTTTATTTTGGATAGCTTCGTGAATAGAATTTATCCATTGGTTTTGTTTATGTAATATTATAGCCCAATTGGGGATGTTTAAACTATCGATAAAATTCGTTAATTTCGTCACCTCAGTAGTAAGTTGTTTAATCTGTATGGTAGTATCTGTGATAAGAGTATTTAGAACCTTAAAACGGAAGCTGTTTACATACCTTTGGAAAAGCTTGTCTAGTTTATCACTTACATACTTTATGTGTCTAAAATTAAAATTCAAAAACTTCGGTGTTAAATTACGATTCTTGCATTGAAGGAGAAAAATTCTTCTGTTCCTTTGCTTTGCCAATTTGGTTCTCATCTTTCCCAATCTTCTGATCAATCTTGATGCTTGATGTTGGTGTTGTGTAATGTTGGAAGTTTCCATTTTCACCCAGAAACGTTATATAATTCAAAAGTATTCTTTCTTTAGTGCTGGATAGTTTATATTAAAATTGAAGTTATTATTTCCTTGGGAAATTAGCACTTGTATTGAAACTATTTAATAACGAACAAACATTAGAAAGAGTGTTCCAATGATTTATTCATTCTTCTCTTACATATGTTTCGGTACAATCGCACCTTTTCAAAGAGACTGCATCCTACAAAATAAGAAAATGATTCAGAATCATGCTTAGATAACAAAAAGGCAAGTATCTTCCGATGACTTACATGAAAGTAGCTGACACAAATCACAACTGAAGAGCTCATATATAGATGTTATACAATATTTAAATTCAAGACTTTCGCTTCCGATTTGTTTTCAAAAATGGATCGTTAAAATTAATCGAGGCATGATAACGTCTATAAACACACAAAAAATATTCGATATCAAACAACTGCATACAATATCATTCTTCGAATTATTGAAATACCTAATGACATCTATTAACTGGTCAGATATTATAATTTAGATTTTACAGTTAATTGGTTTTAAGGTTCCCTATGTTATTTCTTTTTCTACGAGGTGACGAAACCAACTTATCTGTTTATTGTTCTATCAAATCAAAATAAATCTGCGCTAAACCCCCTGTATCTGACCTATCGTTACATGAGTTCTTTTCTTTTCTAATGTGGATCATCTCAAGCAAAGTTCTTGTTTTTAAGTTTTTTTCTTTACTCAAAATTTCGAAATTTTCAAAGTCAAAAGTATGTCCCTCTGATTCATGTTTTTAAAGCCGTAGTATTTTTGCAAACTTATGGCCGTTTATTCGATCGCGAATATATTGGGTAGTTTGGCCTATGTAGCATTTTTGACAATTATTACAATTTAGTTTGTACACACAATTAGATATTTTTCTTTAGGAATGTTCGATTTCAATTTTGTGGATAATTGACTCAGATTATTTATAGTTTTATGGGCTATCATCATATTATACGGTTTACATATACGATTTATCTTTTCAGAAAGGCCTTTGACGTATGGAATGCTTATATATTTAGTAAGAGTAGTTGCTGGATTTTCATTTTCGTTTACAACCTGTTTGTTATTATATAAAGCGTGGATCTTTTATTAAAAATTTTATTAATTAATTCGATTGGGTAGTTATTTTCCTGTAACACCTTTCTTGCTTTTTTATTGTATCAGGTCGGTATTTAGGATCTGTTAATTTCAACGCACGATCGGCTATTGCTGATACAACATTTTTTTTATGTTGGATGGGTGCTATGGAGTTATAATTCATATACCGACCCGACCATGTTGGTTTCGTGTACCAAATGGTTTTTATTCCTCGGTCTTCACGTATAAGAGTTAAGTCAAGAAAGTTAATTTTGTTATTTTGCTCTATCTCCACAGTGAACTGTAATTTGGGGTGGTAAGAATTAAAAGTATCTACAGTCGTGTTGACGTATTCTGCTGGAATTGCAAGTATGCAGTCATCTACGTATCGTTTGAAAAATGTCGGTTTATACCTTAATTTTTCCATAACAGCTTCTTCCAAGCATTCCATTGTTAATTGCGCCATTGTTGCAGATATTGGGATACCCATTCCACAACCATTTTTTTGAATATAAAACTTATCCTCAAATTGAAAATACGATTTCGTCAAGCAAAGCTCCAACGCCTCGATAAAATCATTCTGACCTAGCTCGGTATGTGGCTGAATGAGATCCCATTTGTTGCGAATTAAATTTTTAGAGATATCTGTTGGTATATTCGTGTATAGGCTTACAACATCAAGAGAAATCAGAATGTCATTCTCGTTTATAGCAACCTGATCTACAAACTGTTTGAAATTCCACGTGTCTTTAACGTAATATGCATTTTTTCCCAATATTGGGGTTAAGCTTCCTGACAGATATTTAGAAAGCTTATAGAACGGACTTTGAACACAACTAATTATTGGTCTAAGAGGAATATTTGTTTTATGCAATTTTGGTAATCCATAGAATTGCGGTGGTAAACTATTATGTATTATTAATTTCCTACAACATTCCCTAGACAGTAATTTATTTTTTTCCCACTTATTTATTAATGCATTGTTTTTTTTCTGGAGTATATTAGTTGGGTCATTTCTTATTTGTTCATACGTTTCGTTGTCACTAAGTATTGATAGAATTTTTTCTTTATATTCAGAGGAATTCATAATTACTGTTCTATTAGATTTATCCGGTTTGAGAACCATGATTTGAGGGTTGTCTTTTAAAAACCGTTTGGCCTGATTTATAGATTTTTGTAAATTTATGGTGTTTCGATTTTTCCTTGGTTGATGTTTCCTGAATTGATTGATACTATTCACTACTTTGGTTCTCAAAACATTTTTTCTTGAATCATCTAAAACTGTGTCAATATTGGACTCGATGTTAGCGACTATTTGAATGATAGGTAACTTGTTTTTCATATTCCAAAGCAAACTTTGGACCCATACTTAGTATTTCCATATGTTTTTCTGGGATATCCGTGTTGGAAATATTAACAATCCATTGTTGATTAAGTTTTTTATTTACTTGAGTATTTTGATTTTGTTTTTTCATTAAATTTATTATTTTCTTCTTTTGTTTATTTTGGATAGCTTCGTGAATAGAATTTATCCATTGGTTTTGTTTATGTAATATTATAGCCCAATTGGGGATGTTTAAACTATCGATAAAATTCGTTAATTTCGTCACCTCAGTAGTAAGTTGTTTAATCTGTATGGTAGTATCTGTGATAAGAGTATTTAGAACCTTAAAACGGAAGCTGTTTACATACCTTTGGAAAAGCTTGTCTAGTTTATCACTTACATACTTTATGTGTCTAAAATTAAAATTCAAAACTTCGGTGTTAAATTACGATTCTTGCATTGAAGGAGAAAAATTCTTCTGTTCCTTTGCTTTGCCAATTTGGTTCTCATCTTTCCCAATCTTCTGATCAATCTTGATGCTTGATGTTGGTGTTGTGTAATGTTGGAAGTTTCCATTTTTCACCCAGAAACGTTATATAATTCAAAAGTATTCTTTCTTTAGTGCTGGATAGTTTATATTAAAATTGAAGTTATTATTTCCTTGGGAAATTAGCACTTGTATTGAAACTATTTAATAACGAACAAACATTAGAAAGAGTGTTCCAATGATTTATTCATTCTTCTCTTACATATGTTTCGGTACAATCGCACCTTTTTCAAAGAGACTGCATCCTACAAAATAAGAAAATGATTCAGAATCATGCTTAGATAACAAAAAGGCAAGTATCTTCCGATGACTTACATGAAAGTAGCTGACACAAATCACAACTGAAGAGCTCATATATAGATGTTATACAATATTTAAATTCAAGACTTTCGCTTCCGATTTGTTTTCAAAAATGGATCGTTAAAATTAATCGAGGCATGATAACGTCTATAAACACACAAAAAATATTCGATATCAAACAACTGCATACAATATCATTCTTCGAATTATTGAAATACCTAATGACATCTATTAACTGGTCAGATATTATAATTTAGATTTTACAGTTAATTGGTTTTAAGGTTCCCTATGTTATTTCTTTTTCTACGAGGTGACGAAACCAACTTATCTGTTTATTGTTCTATCAAATCAAAATAAATCTGCGCTAAACCCCCTGTATCTGACCTATCGTTACATGAGTTCTTTTCTTTTCTAATGTGGATCATCTCAAGCAAAGTTCTTGTTTTTAAGTTTTTTTCTTTACTCAAAATTTCGAAATTTTCAAAGTCAAAAGTATGTCCCTCTGATTCATGTTTTTTTAAAGCCGTAGTATTTTTTGCAAACTTATGGCCGTTTATTCGATCGCGAATATATTGGGTAGTTTGGCCTATGTAGCATTTTTGACAATTATTACAATTTAGTTTGTACACACAATTAGATATTTTTTCTTTAGGAATGTTCGATTTCAATTTTGTGGATAATTGACTCAGATTATTTATAGTTTTATGGGCTATCATCATATTATACGGTTTACATATACGATTTATCTTTTCAGAAAGGCCTTTGACGTATGGAATGCTTATATATTTAGTAAGAGTAGTTGCTGGATTTTCATTTTCGTTTACAACCTGTTTGTTATTATATAAAGCGTGGATCTTTTTATTAAAAATTTTATTAATTAATTCGATTGGGTAGTTATTTTCCTGTAACACCTTTCTTGCTTTTTATTGTATCAGGTCGGTATTTAGGATCTGTTAATTTCAACGCACGATCGGCTATTGCTGATACAACATTTTTTTTATGTTGGATGGGTGCTATGGAGTTATAATTCATATACCGACCCGACCATGTTGGTTTCGTGTACCAAATGGTTTTTATTCCTCGGTCTTCACGTATAAGAGTTAAGTCAAGAAAGTTAATTTTGTTATTTTGCTCTATCTCCACAGTGAACTGTAATTTGGGGTGGTAAGAATTAAAAGTATCTACAGTCGTGTTGACGTATTCTGCTGGAATTGCAAGTATGCAGTCATCTACGTATCGTTTGAAAAATGTCGGTTTATACCTTAATTTTTCCATAACAGCTTCTTCCAAGCATTCCATTGTTAATTGCGCCATTGTTGCAGATATTGGGATACCCATTCCACAACCATTTTTTTGAATATAAAACTTATCCTCAAATTGAAAATACGATTTCGTCAAGCAAAGCTCCAACGCCTCGATAAAATCATTCTGACCTAGCTCGGTATGTGGCTGAATGAGATCCCATTTGTTGCGAATTAAATTTTTAGAGATATCTGTTGGTATATTCGTGTATAGGCTTACAACATCAAGAGAAATCAGAATGTCATTCTCGTTTATAGCAACCTGATCTACAAACTGTTTGAAATTCCACGTGTCTTTAACGTAATATGCATTTTTTCCCAATATTGGGGTTAAGCTTCCTGACAGATATTTAGAAAGCTTATAGAACGGACTTTGAACACAACTAATTATTGGTCTAAGAGGAATATTTGTTTTATGCAATTTTGGTAATCCATAGAATTGCGGTGGTAAACTATTATGAGATTATTAATTTCCTACAAAATTCCCTGAACAGTAATTTATTTTTTCCCATACATTTATTAGCGCAGATTTATTTTGATAGAACAATAAACAGATAAGTTGGTTTCGTCACCTCACTAAGTAAAAAGAAATAACATAGGGAACCTTAAAACCAATTAACTGTAAAATCTAAATTATAATATCTGACCAGTTAATAGATGTCATTAGGTATTTCAATAATTCGAAGAATGATATTGTATGCAGTTGTTTGATATCGAATATTTTTTGTGTGTTTATAGACGTTATCATGCCTCGATTAATTTTAACGATCCATTTTTGAAAACAAATCGGAAGCGAAAGTCTTGAATTTAAATATTGTATAACATCTATATATGAGCTCTTCAGTTGTGATTTGTGTCAGCTACTTTCATGTAAGTCATCGGAAGATACTTGCCTTTTTGTTATCTAAGCATGATTCTGAATCATTTTCTTATTTTGTAGGATGCAGTCTCTTTGAAAAAGGTGCGATTGTACCGAAACATATGTAAGAGAAGAATGAATAAATCATTGGAACACTCTTTCTAATGTTTGTTCGTTATTAAATAGTTTCAATACAAGTGCTAATTTCCCAAGGAAATAATAACTTCAATTTTAATATAAACTATCCAGCACTAAAGAAAGAATACTTTTGAATTATATAACGTTTCTGGGTGAAAATGGAAACTTCCAACATTACACAACACCAACATCAAGCATCAAGATTGATCAGAAGATTGGGAAAGATGAGAACCAAATTGGCAAAGCAAAGGAACAGAAGAATTTTTCTCCTTCAATGCAAGAATCGTAATTTAACACCGAAGTTTTTGAATTTTAATTTTAGACACATAAAGTATGTAAGTGATAAACTAGACAAGCTTTTCCAAAGGTATGTAAACAGCTTCCGTTTTAAGGTTCTAAATACTCTTATCACAGATACTACCATACAGATTAAACAACTTACTACTGAGGTGACGAAATTAACGAATTTTATCGATAGTTTAAACATCCCCAATTGGGCTATAATATTACATAAACAAAACCAATGGATAAATTCTATTCACGAAGCTATCCAAAATAAACAAAAGAAGAAAATAATAAATTTAATGAAAAAACAAAATCAAAATACTCAAGTAAATAAAAAACTTAATCAACAATGGATTGTTAATATTTCCAACACGGATATCCCAGAAAAACATATGGAAATACTAAGTATGGGTCCAAAGTTTGCTTTGGAATATGAAAAACAAGTTACCTATCATTCAAATAGTCGCTAACATCGAGTCCAATATTGACACAGTTTTAGATGATTCAAGAAAAATGTTTTGAGAACCAAAGTAGTGAATAGTATCAATCAATTCAGGAAACATCAACCAAGGAAAATCGAAACACCATAAATTTACAAAAATCTATAAATCAGGCCAAACGGTTTTTAAAAGACAACCTCAAATCATGGTTCTCAAACCGGATAAATCTAATAGAACAGTAATTATGAATTCCTCTGAATATAAAGAAAAAATTCTATCAATACTTAGTGACAACGAAACGTATGAACAAATAAGAAATGACCCAACTAATATACTCCAGAAAAAAAACAATGCATTAATAAATAAGTGGGAAAAAAATAAATTACTGTCTAGGGAATGTTGTAGGAAATTAATAATACATAATAGTTTACCACCGCAATTCTATGGATTACCAAAATTGCATAAAACAAATATTCCTCTTAGACCAATAATTAGTTGTGTTCAAAGTCCGTTCTATAAGCTTTCTAAATATCTGTCAGGAAGCTTAACCCCAATATTGGGAAAAAATGCATATTAC
This sequence comes from Novius pumilus, assembly GCA_020654155.1. Lineage (NCBI taxonomy): Eukaryota > Metazoa > Arthropoda > Insecta > Coleoptera > Coccinellidae > Novius > Novius pumilus. Next base: position 70,274 of record JAIFOV010000110.1, on the reverse strand, counting down.
GTTAAAGACACGTGGAATTTCAAACAGTTTGTAGATCAGGTTGCTATAAACGAGAATGACATTCTGATTTCTCTTGATGTTGTAAGCCTATACACGAATATACCAACAGATATCTCTAAAAATTTAATTCGCAACAAATGGGATCTCATTCAGCCACATACCGAGCTAGGTCAGAATGATTTTATCGAGGCGTTGGAGCTTTGCTTGACGAAATCGTATTTTCAATTTGAGGATAAGTTTTATATTCAAAAAAATGGTTGTGGAATGGGTATCCCAATATCTGCAACAATGGCGCAATTAACAATGGAATGCTTGGAAGAAGCTGTTATGGAAAAATTAAGGTATAAACCGACATTTTTCAAACGATACGTAGATGACTGCATACTTGCAATTCCAGCAGAATACGTCAACACGACTGTAGATACTTTTAATTCTTACCACCCCAAATTACAGTTCACTGTGGAGATAGAGCAAAATAACAAAATTAACTTTCTTGACTTAACTCTTATACGTGAAGACCGAGGAATAAAACCATTTGGTACACGAAACCAACATGGTCGGGTCGGTATATGAATTATAACTCCATAGCACCCATCCAACATAAAAAAAATGTTGTATCAGCAATAGCCGATCGTGCGTTGAAATTAACAGATCCTAAATACCGACCTGATACAATAAAAAGCAAGAAAGGTGTTACAGGAAAATAACTACCCAATCGAATTAATTAATAAAATTTTTAATAAAAAGATCCACGCTTTATATAATAACAAACAGGTTGTAAACGAAAATGAAAATCCAGCAACTACTCTTACTAAATATATAAGCATTCCATACGTCAAAGGCCTTTCTGAAAAGATAAATCGTATATGTAAACCGTATAATATGATGATAGCCCATAAAACTATAAATAATCTGAGTCAATTATCCACAAAATTGAAATCGAACATTCCTAAAGAAAAATATCTAATTGTGTGTACAAACTAAATTGTAATAATTGTCAAAAATGCTACATAGGCCAAACTACCCAATATATTCGCGATCGAATAAACGGCCATAAGTTTGCAAAAATACTACGGCTTTAAAAACATGAATCAGAGGGACATACTTTTGACTTTGAAAATTTCGAAATTTTGAGTAAAGAAAAAAACTTAAAAACAAGAACTTTGCTTGAGATGATCCACATTAGAAAAGAAAAGAACTCATGTAACGATAGGTCAGATACAGGGGGTTTAGCGCAGATTTATTTTGATTTGATAGAACAATAAACAGATAAGTTGGTTTCGTCACCTCGTAGAAAAAGAAATAACATAGGGAACCTTAAAACCAATTAACTGTAAAATCTAAATTATAATATCTGACCAGTTAATAGATGTCATTAGGTATTTCAATAATTCGAAGAATGATATTGTATGCAGTTGTTTGATATCGAATATTTTTTGTGTGTTTATAGACGTTATCATGCCTCGATTAATTTTAACGATCCATTTTTGAAAACAAATCGGAAGCGAAAGTCTTGAATTTAAATATTGTATAACATCTATATATGAGCTCTTCAGTTGTGATTTGTGTCAGCTACTTTCATGTAAGTCATCGGAAGATACTTGCCTTTTGTTATCTAAGCATGATTCTGAATCATTTTCTTATTTTGTAGGATGCAGTCTCTTTGAAAAAGGTGCGATTGTACCGAAACATATGTAAGAGAAGAATGAATAAATCATTGGAACACTCTTTCTAATGTTTGTTCGTTATTAAATAGTTTCAATACAAGTGCTAATTTCCCAAGGAAATAATAACTTCAATTTTAATATAAACTATCCAGCACTAAAGAAAGAATACTTTTGAATTATATAACGTTTCTGGGTGAAAATGGAAACTTCCAACATTACACAACACCAACATCAAGCATCAAGATTGATCAGAAGATTGGGAAAGATGAGAACCAAATTGGCAAAGCAAAGGAACAGAAGAATTTTTCTCCTTCAATGCAAGAATCGTAATTTAACACCGAAGTTTTTGAATTTTAATTTTAGACACATAAAGTATGTAAGTGATAAACTAGACAAGCTTTTCCAAAGGTATGTAAACAGCTTCCGTTTTAAGGTTCTAAATACTCTTATCACAGATACTACCATACAGATTAAACAACTTACTACTGAGGTGACGAAATTAACGAATTTTATCGATAGTTTAAACATCCCCAATTGGGCTATAATATTACATAAACAAAACCAATGGATAAATTCTATTCACGAAGCTATCCAAAATAAACAAAAGAAGAAAATAATAAATTTAATGAAAAAACAAAATCAAAATACTCAAGTAAATAAAAAACTTAATCAACAATGGATTGTTAATATTTCCAACACGGATATCCCAGAAAAACATATGGAAATACTAAGTATGGGTCCAAAGTTTGCTTTGGAATATGAAAAACAAGTTACCTATCATTCAAATAGTCGCTAACATCGAGTCCAATATTGACACAGTTTTAGATGATTCAAGAAAAATGTTTTGAGAACCAAAGTAGTGAATAGTATCAATCAATTCAGGAAACATCAACCAAGGAAAATCGAAACACCATAAATTTACAAAAATCTATAAATCAGGCCAAACGGTTTTTAAAAGACAACCTCAAATCATGGTTCTCAAACCGGATAAATCTAATAGAACAGTAATTATGAATTCCTCTGAATATAAAGAAAAAATTCTATCAATACTTAGTGACAACGAAACGTATGAACAAATAAGAAATGACCCAACTAATATACTCCAGAAAAAAAACAATGCATTAATAAATAAGTGGGAAAAAAATAAATTACTGTCTAGGGAATGTTGTAGGAAATTAATAATACATAATAGTTTACCACCGCAATTCTATGGATTACCAAAATTGCATAAAACAAATATTCCTCTTAGACCAATAATTAGTTGTGTTCAAAGTCCGTTCTATAAGCTTTCTAAATATCTGTCAGGAAGCTTAACCCCAATATTGGGAAAAAATGCATATTACGTTAAAGACACGTGGAATTTCAAACAGTTTGTAGATCAGGTTGCTATAAACGAGAATGACATTCTGATTTCTCTTGATGTTGTAAGCCTATACACGAATATACCAACAGATATCTCTAAAAATTTAATTCGCAACAAATGGGATCTCATTCAGCCACATACCGAGCTAGGTCAGAATGATTTTATCGAGGCGTTGGAGCTTTGCTTGACGAAATCGTATTTTCAATTTGAGGATAAGTTTTATATTCAAAAAAATGGTTGTGGAATGGGTATCCCAATATCTGCAACAATGGCGCAATTAACAATGGAATGCTTGGAAGAAGCTGTTATGGAAAAATTAAGGTATAAACCGACATTTTTCAAACGATACGTAGATGACTGCATACTTGCAATTCCAGCAGAATACGTCAACACGACTGTAGATACTTTTAATTCTTACCACCCCAAATTACAGTTCACTGTGGAGATAGAGCAAAATAACAAAATTAACTTTCTTGACTTAACTCTTATACGTGAAGACCGAGGAATAAAAACCATTTGGTACACGAAACCAACATGGTCGGGTCGGTATATGAATTATAACTCCATAGCACCCATCCAACATAAAAATGTTGTATCAGCAATAGCCGATCGTGCGTTGAAATTAACAGATCCTAAATACCGACCTGATACAATAAAAAAAGCAAGAAAGGTGTTACAGGAAAATAACTACCCAATCGAATTAATTAATAAAATTTTTAATAAAAAGATCCACGCTTTATATAATAACAAACAGGTTGTAAACGAAAATGAAAATCCAGCAACTACTCTTACTAAATATATAAGCATTCCATACGTCAAAGGCCTTTCTGAAAAGATAAATCGTATATGTAAACCGTATAATATGATGATAGCCCATAAAACTATAAATAATCTGAGTCAATTATCCACAAAATTGAAATCGAACATTCCTAAAGAAAAATATCTAATTGTGTGTACAAACTAAATTGTAATAATTGTCAAAAATGCTACATAGGCCAAACTACCCAATATATTCGCGATCGAATAAACGGCCATAAGTTTGCAAAAATACTACGGCTTTAAAAACATGAATCAGAGGGACATACTTTTGACTTTGAAAATTTCGAAATTTTGAGTAAAGAAAAAAACTTAAAAACAAGAACTTTGCTTGAGATGATCCACATTAGAAAAGAAAAGAACTCATGTAACGATAGGTCAGATACAGGGGGTTTAGCGCAGATTTATTTTGATTTGATAGAACAATAAACAGATAAGTTGGTTTCGTCACCTCGTAGAAAAAGAAATAACATAGGAACCTTAAAACCAATTAACTGTAAAATCTAAATTATAATATCTGACCAGTTAATAGATGTCATTAGGTATTTCAATAATTCGAAGAATGATATTGTATGCAGTTGTTTGATATCGAATATTTTTTGTGTGTTTATAGACGTTATCATGCCTCGATTAATTTTAACGATCCATTTTTGAAAACAAATCGGAAGCGAAAGTCTTGAATTTAAATATTGTATAACATCTATATATGAGCTCTTCAGTTGTGATTTGTGTCAGCTACTTTCATGTAAGTCATCGGAAGATACTTGCCTTTTTGTTATCTAAGCATGATTCTGAATCATTTTCTTATTTTGTAGGATGCAGTCTCTTTGAAAAGGTGCGATTGTACCGAAACATATGTAAGAGAAGAATGAATAAATCATTGGAACACTCTTTCTAATGTTTGTTCGTTATTAAATAGTTTCAATACAAGTGCTAATTTCCCAAGGAAATAATAACTTCAATTTTAATATAAACTATCCAGCACTAAAGAAAGAATACTTTTGAATTATATAGCAGATGATGGTTGCTTCCTCCTCACAGCTAATTGATGTTCTGTCACTCGTGTTGATATTCGACGATTAGTTTGGCCTACGTAAGCTTTTTCGCATGTCGAGCAAGGAATGTTATACACTCCTTGATCCTCTAAAGAATACGATCTTTAGGTAATCTGAAAAAGCTTTGAATTGTTCGAAATGGTCTATACACTGGTCTTATGTCTTTTTATTCAGAATCCTCCCTATTACGTCGGTGCACCCTTTGATATAAGGCAATATAACGGTACCATTTGAGAAAGTGTTTTCTAACGTTCTTGATCTTGGCATTTCACTTTTATCAAAAACATAACGTATTTGTTTCTTTCGAAACCATTTTCTTCAAAATATGTTTCAAATTATCGAGTTCTTCATCGATATTGTTTGGATCTGCCAGTCTCTTGGATCTCGTTAACAATGTTTTTAAACTCCATATTTCTGTGATGGATGATGGTGGGATTTTCCATGTATATATCTATTGGTGTGAGTAGGTTTTCGATATACTGTATGTCCTAGTCGTTTGTTTCTTTTTTGTTATGTTGAGTTTTCAAAAAACTTCACGAAGAATCCACGACATCTTGCATAAAGCAAGCAAAGCTCTATTACGGGTTACCATATCAAACGTCAGGAAAGAACTGAATTCGTCGGCGCAAAACTTGTTGAAGATTCACCTTGAATTAGCTAATACATTTCATGAAACGATCTGGCACATGGTAGAGAAGTTAGCTTTTTGGAGATCTTCGAATGACAAAGAATTAAAAACTAAAAGACAAATGAAGAAATTTCAATTTTTATGGTCAAAACAAATCAACCGAAGGCGTTTTGTGAAAAAGGCACCAACATCAAATCCAAAAACGGTAATCAACATATCAAATTATCGATTGTCAGATGGAGAAATTACTCTTCTGTCGAAAGGATTTAATTTTGCTCTAACTCCAACAATAATTCCCAAAGAAGAAATCATTTCGTCCATAGAACCATCTCTACAGAACATAACTCCTCCCGAAGCAGACAATATGAGACTCAAAATTGCACAGGTTCTCTTGAGATCCAGACCACCAAGATCCAATCTGCAGAGAGAAGAGATTAGAGCATTGGAAACACTAAAGGCACATGATGAGGTAATAATCCTACCCGCTGACAAAGGGAATGCCACAGTGGTAATGGACCGTGTAGATTACGAAACGAAAATGACGAACCTTCTGAGAGATGACTCTTATAAACTGATCAATACGAATCCTTTAACATATTTAGAGGTAAAGACGAAACGAAAAATCAAGGAATCACCCTTACCGGAAAATATCAAAAATCTTCTCATTCCGAGAGAGAAATCTTCGAAGTTTCCAAAGATGTACGGTTTACCAAAGGTACATAAAGTAGGTGTTCCACTCAGACCGATAGTGAGCTCGATAGATTCTCCGTTACAGAAACTAGCACGGTATGTAGCAAAGAATTTACAACCAGAAGTAGAGAGAAGTCCATCCTACATAAAAAATTCTTGTCATTTTTTGGAATTATTATCGGAAATTGAAATAGAAGAAACCGATATTTTAGGCAGTTTGGATATAGTTTCTTTATTCACTAATATTCCTATAGATAATGCATTAGATTCCATTAGCATGAATTATGATTTTCCCCATCATTTTATCGATCTGGCCGAATTTTGTTTGAAGAATACATATTTTATTTACAATAACCAAAAATACAAACAAGTCACTGGTGCTCCTATGGGTTCCCCCTTATCGCCTGCAATCGCTAACCTTTATTTAGACATCTTCGAAACAAAAGCGTTGCAAAATGCAGTCAAAAAACCGAAAATCTGGCTGCGGTATATCGATGACATATTTTTCGTATGGGAACACACTGAGGACGAATTGAACGATTTTCTAAATTACTTAAATGACATTGAAGAACCAATTAAATTCACCTTGGAAACAGAAAAAGACCATAAGTTACCATTTTTAGATATTCTCCTCTACAAAAAAAGAAACAAACGACTAGGACATACAGTATATCGAAAACCTACTCACACCAATAGATATATACATGGAAAATCCCACCATCATCCATCACAGAAATATGGAGTTTTAAAACATTGTTAACGAGATCCAAGAGACTGGCAGATCCAAACAATATCGATGAAGAACTCGATAATTTGAAACATATTTTTGAAGAAAATGGTTTCGAAAGAGAACAAATACGTTATGTTTTTGATAAAAGTGAAATGCCAAGATCAAGAACGTTAGAAAACACTTTCTCAAATGGTACCGTTATATTGCCTTATATCAAAGGGTGCACCGACGTAATAGGGAGGATTCTGAATAAAAAAGACATAAGACCAGTGTATAGACCATTTCGAACAATTCAAAGCTTTTTCAGATTACCTAAAGATCGTATTCTTTTAGAGGATCAAGGAGTGTATAACATTCCTTGCTCGACATGCGAAAAAGCTTACGTAGGCCAAACTAATCGTCGAATATCAACACGAGTGACAGAACATCAATTAGCTGTGAGGAGGAAGCAACCATCATCTGCTTTATACCGTCACATGGCAGAAACTGGTCACAATATTGATTTCGAAATGACGAAAGGAATAGCTAACATCACGAATTTAAAAAAACGTCTGATTCGAGAATCTATAGAAATTTATAGTCGTCCGAACTTCAACAATCGAGATGATACGCTAAATTTATCACAAATTTGGAAAATCGCTTTAAATTCCAACCGAAGGAGTACTCTCGAAATAATCGAAGAAGGTGAAGCCGGATCAACCTCAGACGAAAATGAGCACAACCGAAGGATCGACAGACCCGATCCAACAAGGACTGCTACGATCCCAGACGAACCTCACCGTTATTTTTAAGATCAAGTAGACCGTGACTTTTTTCGATTGTCAGTTTTATTTCTCAATGTTTATCGCTTGAGAAGGACGATTGAGATATCGTCGAAACGTCGCAAAATAAAGTTTTCAAATTATATTTGAGTTCATTATACGCGGATGGAAACCCAAAATACGTCGAAAATATATGAAACACTCCGAAAACCTTCGTTCCAACATATATATATATATATATATAAAGGATTGAAGAATTTAAATTGGGTCAGCAGCAAAAGGAACAAAACGACTCTTTTATCCTTTACTCGAGCTTTCGAGGTCAATTTACCTCATCATTCAGAGTACTATTACAGAAATTGGCGAATTAACAATCAAAATCAAAGGAAAACTAACAACTTACAGGTGTTGAGTTCGCAACTATTTCCACTATAGTGCGGAACATCGAACTAGCATCGTCAGTAACATAAAACTAGCTGGTACAAATTCTTACAAAGACGACTCGTCGAATGTAAACAAACAATTTACTACAACGTTTCGGTGTGATGAATAAAATGTGACAGCAGGAAGCCAACTTGATCGTCGAATGTCAGACCATTCCGTATCCTTACCATTCTTCACCTATGTTTACTCGATAACACGTGCAACCTTCCAGAACCGTACAGACGTTCACATATTCCGAACATTTCATTTAAAATGCTCCTTCACACGGAGTGAAATTATATCATCAAACTCCGACAAACTGAAGGAAAATGTCTTGTTACGTTGCAGGGTGCCGACATTTTTTTTTTTTTTTTTTTTTTTTTTTCCCCCTTTTCTCCTCCCTTTTGTCTCTTTTTGTGTCGTAGGAACCTTATAATTTGATATGATTCAAAATTTCTTTTCTTTGTCCCAGAAAAACAAATTACAATATACCGAAGTTAAGTGATCAAGGTCTGTTCTTTTATTTATGGCGGACGGTTACTGTGCGATTCTGACCATTTCGAGGAATTTTCGTGTTTTATTATTTACTTCGACGTCAACCACTTCAATACTGTCGTAATTCATATGGTGGCTCTCCTTATTTTCATGGTCGGCGAGAGCACAGGTTTTCGTGTTTCTCCTAGAGTCACTTTTGTGGGAAGTTATTCGTTTACTCACGAAAACCTGTGCTCTCGCCGACCATGAAAATAAGGAGAGCCACCATATGAATTACGACAGTATTGAAGTGGTTGACGTCGAAGTAAATAATAAAACACGAAAATTCCTCGAAATGGTCAGAATCGCACAGGAACCGTCCGCCATAAATAAAAGAACAGACCTTGATCACTTAACTTCGGTATATTGTAATTTGTTTTTCTGGGACAAAGAAAAGAAATTTTGAATCATATCAAATTATAAGGTTCCTACGACACAAAAAGAGACAAAAGGGAGGAGAAAAGGGGGAAAAAAAAAAAAAAAAAAAAATGTCGGCACCCTGCAACGTAACAAGACATTTTCCTTCAGTTTGTCGGAGTTTTGATGATATAATTTCACTCCGTGTGAAGGAGCATTTTAAATGAAATGTTCGGAATATGTGAACGTCTGTACGGTTCTGGAAGGTTGCACGTGTTATCGAGTAAACATAGGTGAAGAATGGTAAGGATACGGAATGGTCTGACATTCGACGATCAAGTTGGCTTCCTGCTGTCACATTTTATTCATCACACCGAAACGTTGTAGTAAATTGTTTGTTTACATTCGACGAGTCGTCTTTGTAAGAATTTGTACCAGCTAGTTTTATGTTACTGACGATGCTAGTTCGATGTTCCGCACTATAGTGAAATAGTTGCGAACTCAACACCTGTAAGTTGTTAGTTTTCCTTTGATTTTGATTGTTAATTCGCCAATTTCTGTAATAGTACTCTGAATGATGAGGTAAATTGACCTCGAAAGCTCGAGTAAAGGATAAAAGAGTCGTTTTGTTCCTTTTGCTGCTGACCCAATTTAAATTCTTCAATCTAAGCATATATTCAGCAAATATTTTCTCCAACTATATATATATATATATATATATATAAATTATGACGTAAGTTTTCACGGAGTGATTCAAATGATTTCTTGATTTTTCGGGATTCCATCCGTGTTAAAATATCAAAACCATGTTAGAGTTTCGTATATTTATTTGCTTATTTGCAACGTTTCGATAGAATAACATCTATCATTCTCAAGCTGAAATCGAAAGAACTGACAAACGTATGACAACTATTTGTTTCGTGGACGTAAATGGTAACGCGATTTGTTCGTTGAATTTCTTTCTTGTGTAGTAGTCTGATTTGTTTCTTCTGTGGAAACGCCTATTGTCGGTAGATCTGAACTTGTCCTCGAATTCTGATTGTTCAAAAGGTTATCATCCCATAAAATAGTTTTCCAAACTTGCGATAAATTGAGTGCATCATCTCTTCGGTTTAAGTTTTCGTTTCTATTTATTTCTATCGATTCTCTTACTAAACGTTTCTCAAAACGTTCTTCATTTGCTAATTGTCTGGATTTTTCGAAATCGATAGTATGACCCGATTCTTGTATATGTCGAAAAAGGGCAGATATATATATATATATATATATATATATATATATATATATAACACAATGATCAACAATTGCCGTATCTTTTAGAAGATAAATATTTCCGAACGTCTTTTTTGGGTACTCGGCAAAAAGGTGGAGATTATTCTTTAAAACACCACAGTGTTCATTCAACTCTATATTTCGGACTTCCCGTGCGGCCCTTCATCAGGATGCTACAACACGCAAAACAGTCAGAACCCTTTAAGCAAGAAACAGATAGAAAACATACAATGATAAGTGATGCTAATTGATGGCAAAAATGCCTGGTGAAAGTGACATGTACCACTTGTAAAATCAACGTACAGCATCGATAGGTCAAGAGACCACTAACCAGCATGCAGAAATTACTAACAATTCAAAGTATCGTAACCGAATCGTTAACGTATAAATGCGCACGGACAGCAGATGGAAAAGTGAGGTTAATTACATAGAAAACTGAAACAGACACAGAAGGACCACGAACCAAACAACTGTCAGGTGATGGACTCCCCAACAACTACATCCCGGCCAGCACATCTATCAAGAGAAAGTAAATAATTATAAATGCTACTGAGGCCACTAATATCAGTTTTTTTGTTGATGTTATTTTTGTATTGATTGATGAAGCACATCTCCAAAAAGGTTCTCTTATTAAACTTGGAACTACTACACAGAATCCTCGTATCATCAAAACCAAAATTATGCCCCAACGAGGATGCGTGACTTGCTAAAGCACATCTGTCCGGGTGCAACCTAGCATCGCTCTTGTGTAAAGCCACTCTACGTTTGAGGCTTTGGGACGTCTGTCCTATGTACACCGATGGGCAATTCACACATGGTATGAGATAAACACAATCAGATCTCGTCATAAGGGGGACGTCATCCTTAAGCGACGTAAACAAACGTCTCACCTGGAAAGGATTATATTTTGCAATCCTCTTGTTAGGAATGGCAGAGAAAATGTACTGCAACTTCATAGAAAGCCCCGGAATGAAAGGCAGGGAAACACACCTAACGGATTCATCCTCCATCCCAGCGTCAACCGCACCAATCCCTCCATCCGAACGACGAACCTCCGAAGAACCCTCCGTCCCAACACTCGTAAGCGCAACAACTCCAACTGCTGAAATATTGGTACTATATAACAACTTATTAAGAAAAGGTAAGGGGTAACCATTTTCATTGAGTATCTTACGTAATCTCTTCTCTGCGTCCAACAGGAAGTCTGGATGTGAAATGGCTCTCACCCTTTTTATCAACCCTGTCACAAGGTTGATCTTCGTCTTCCAATCATGACAGGAATTCTACTGTATGTACCGGCCAGACGCCGAATCCTTCTGGTACCAATCCAGCCTGATGACACCATCAACTGACCTAACCACTCTCGTGTCCAAAAAAGGAACACTACTGTTGGACTCTTCTTCCACGGTGAACTTGATATGTGGATCGAAAGAATTGAAAACATTCAGTACTTCAACAGTTCCTTCAAAGGGTATAGCTAAGATTAAATCATCAACGTACTGGAACAAAAGCGGAACGTCATAAGACAAAGAGGGAACTGACTTCTTCAAAAGTGACGACATCACCACAGAGGCCAGAATCGGACTTAAATTGCTGCCCATAGGGCAACCAAAAGATTGGGAAAAATAGCGACCGTCATACTTAAAATAGTTCGAACTAAACAAGAACTTAATAATAGATATAAATTCTTCTCTGGGAATAGTCGTAACACCACTAATTAAATCCCACTCATCCGAAATTAAAGCACAAGACAGTTCACACGATATACTAGTGAATAAACTGACCGCGTCCAACGAAATTATCTTATAATCGCTCGGGATCCTCATGTTATTAACCTTTTGCTAAACTGAAAAGAGTCAGCGACAGCGTACGAATGGTAGTCCGAAAAGCAATAGACAAAATCCCAGCACAAAACTTACTCAACTCTACCGTAGGCGCACCAATGGTGGAAACTATTGGTCTTAGCGGGACCTCTTCCTTGTGGACCTTAGGTAATCCATATATTCTGGGAGGAACTGCTTTATATGTGGTGAGCAACTGTGCAGTCACATTATCAACATGACCACCATCCTTCAACTTTTAACTAATTTGTTATTAGAAGTTTGATACTTAGTCGTAGGGTCTGATCCAAGTAACCTATATACTGTCGTATCCTCAAGAAGTGTGGACATTCTCTCCGAATACATCTGTCTAGACAAAGCCACCGTTACATTCCCCTTGTCAGAACCAACAACGACAATGTCCGAATTGGAACGGAGGAAAGCTCTAGTCCTGTAGAAAATATTGCGCAACAACAAATTATCATCGTGATGGCTGTGAACGAAATTAGTAATAGCATTTGTGCACTTGGCACGAATCAAGTCCCTACTGTCAGTGGGAGCCATACCCACAACGGATTCCACATCCGCTAACAACGCTTTTATGGTAAAATCTTTGGGCAGTGTAGGAGTGATGGAAAACTTTGGCCCCAAACTAAGCAACAACTTGACGTCATGAGGAAAAGTATGCGACGTTAAATTCACAAACCACGAATCTTTGTGCTCGAAAAATGATAACCGTCTATCACGCAAATTATTAAATTTTCTATCTAAAAGGTTATTACACATTCTGAATGTTTTCTTGAAAGCCTTATCTTGTGTAATGGAAAATCTTTCAATTATAAAATTCGGAAGAAGCGGGGAAACCCGTGACCTAATTTTCTCTAAGCTGGCCGATAGATGATGTAGTTTCCTAATAGTCAAGGAAATCTCTAAATTGAGAATTTTACACGATACCCTGTTGTTAAGATTCAAGATCCTTCTGTTCTCAAAAGTACTGTCCGTCAACAAGTTAGTAAGACACTTAACATTCTGCACGATGTGTCGAGGCATGACTCCCGATTTCCTACACCGTAATAAGAAGTTCCTTCGGCTAGTGATCCTCGCAATTTTGTTGTTCAGGTGCGCCCAAAAACGTAGATTCTCGGCTGCTGCATGTCCAAAGTTGTTGTTAATGTCATCAAAGAAACCCATATCTGAATATAACACAATGATCAACAATTGCCGTATCTTTTAGAAGATAAATATTTCCGAACGTCTTTTTTGGGTACTCGGCAAAAAGGTGGAGATTATTCTTTAAAACACCACAGTGTTCATTCAACTCTATATTTCGGACTTCCCGTGCGGCCCTTCATCAGGATGCTACAACACGCAAAACAGTCAGAACCCTTTAAGCAAGAAACAGATAGAAAACATACAATGATAAGTGATGCTAATTGATGGCAAAAATGCCTGGTGAAAGTGACATGTACCACTTGTAAAATCAACGTACAGCATCGATAGGTCAAGAGACCACTAACCAGCATGCAGAAATTACTAACAATTCAAAGTATCGTAACCGAATCGTTAACGTATAAATGCGCACGGACAGCAGATGGAAAAGTGAGGTTAATTACATAGAAAACTGAAACAGACACAGAAGGACCACGAACCAAACAACTGTCAGGTGATGGACTCCCCAACAACTACATCCCGGCCAGCACATCTATCAAGAGAAAGTAAATAATTATAAATGCTACTGAGGCCACTAATATCAGTTTTTTTGTTGATGTTATTTTTGTATTGATTGATGAAGCACATCTCCAAAAAGGTTCTCTTATTAAACTTGGAACTACTACACAGAATCCTCGTATCATCAAAACCAAAATTATGCCCCAACGAGGATGCGTGACTTGCTAAAGCACATCTGTCCGGGTGCAACCTAGCATCGCTCTTGTGTAAAGCCACTCTACGTTTGAGGCTTTGGGACGTCTGTCCTATGTACACCGATGGGCAATTCACACATGGTATGAGATAAACACAATCAGATCTCGTCATAAGGGGACGTCATCCTTAAGCGACGTAAACAAACGTCTCACCTGGAAAGGATTATATTTTGCAATCCTCTTGTTAGGAATGGCAGAGAAAATGTACTGCAACTTCATAGAAAGCCCCGGAATGAAAGGCAGGAAACACACCTAACGGATTCATCCTCCATCCCAGCGTCAACCGCACCAATCCCTCCATCCGAACGACGAACCTCCGAAGAACCCTCCGTCCCAACACTCGTAAGCGCAACAACTCCAACTGCTGAAATATTGGTACTATATAACAACTTATTAAGAAAAGGTAAGGGGTAACCATTTTCATTGAGTATCTTACGTAATCTCTTCTCTGCGTCCAACAGGAAGTCTGGATGTGAAATGGCTCTCACCCTTTTATCAACCCTGTCACAAGGTTGATCTTCGTCTTCCAATCATGACAGGAATTCCACTGTATGTACCGGCCAGACGCCGAATCCTTCTGGTACCAATCCAGCCTGATGACACCATCAACTGACCTAACCACTCGTGTCCAAAAAGGAACACTACTGTTGGACTCTTCTTCCACGGTGAACTTGATATGTGGATCGAAAGAATTGAAAACATTCAGTACTTCAACAGTTCCTTCAAAGGGTATAGCTAAGATTAAATCATCAACGTACTGGAACAAAAGCGGAACGTCATAAGACAAAGAGGGAACTGACTTCTTCAAAAGTGACGACATCACCACAGAGGCCAGAATCGGACTTAAATTGCTGCCCATAGGGCAACCAAAAGATTGGGAAAAATAGCGACCGTCATACTTAAAATAGTTCGAACTAAACAAGAACTTAATAATAGATATAAATTCTTCTCTGGGAATAGTCGTAACACCACTAATTAAATCCCACTCATCCGAAATTAAAGCACAAGACAGTTCACACGATATACTAGTGAATAAACTGACCGCGTCCAACGAAATTATCTTATAATCGCTCGGGATCCTCATGTTATTAACCTTTTTGCTAAACTGAAAAGAGTCAGCGACAGCGTACGAATGGTAGTCCGAAAAAGCAATAGACAAAATCCCAGCACAAAACTTACTCAACTCTACCGTAGGCGCACCAATGGTGGAAACTATTGGTCTTAGCGGGACCTCTTCCTTGTGGACCTTAGGTAATCCATATATTCTGGGAGGAACTGCTTTATATGTGGTGAGCAACTGTGCAGTCACATTATCAACATGACCACCATCCTTCAACTTTTTAACTAATTTGTTATTAGAAGTTTGATACTTAGTCGTAGGGTCTGATCCAAGTAACCTATATACTGTCGTATCCTCAAGAAGTGTGGACATTCTCTCCGAATACATCTGTCTAGACAAAGCCACCGTTACATTCCCCTTGTCAGAACCAACAACGACAATGTCCGAATTGGAACGGAGGAAAGCTCTAGTCCTGTAGAAAATATTGCGCAACAACAAATTATCATCGTGATGGCTGTGAACGAAATTAGTAATAGCATTTGTGCACTTGGCACGAATCAAGTCCCTACTGTCAGTGGGAGCCATACCCACAACGGATTCCACATCCGCTAACAACGCTTTTATGGTAAAATCTTTGGGCAGTGTAGGAGTGATGGAAAACTTTGGCCCCAAACTAAGCAACAACTTGACGTCATGAGGAAAAGTATGCGACGTTAAATTCACAAACCACGAATCTTTGTGCTCGAAAAATGATAACCGTCTATCACGCAAATTATTAAATTTTCTATCTAAAAGGTTATTACACATTCTGAATGTTTTCTTGAAAGCCTTATCTTGTGTAATGGAAAATCTTTCAATTATAAAATTCGGAAGAAGCGGGAAACCCGTGACCTAATTTTCTCTAAGCTGGCCGATAGATGATGTAGTTTCCTAATAGTCAAGGAAATCTCTAAATTGAGAATTTTACACGATACCCTGTTGTTAAGATTCAAGATCCTTCTGTTCTCAAAAGTACTGTCCGTCAACAAGTTAGTAAGACACTTAACATTCTGCACGATGTGTCGAGGCATGACTCGATTTCCTACACCGTAATAAGAAGTTCCTTCGGCTAGTGATCCTCGCAATTTTGTTGTTCAGGTGCGCCCAAAAACGTAGATTCTCGGCTGCTGCATGTCCAAAGTTGTTGTTAATGTCATCAAAGAAACCCATATCTGAATATAACACAATGATCAACAATTGCCGTATCTTTTAGAAGATAAATATTTCCGAACGTCTTTTTGGGTACTCGGCAAAAGGTGGAGATTATTCTTTAAAACACCACAGTGTTCATTCAACTCTATATTTCGGACTTCCCGTGCGGCCCTTCATCAGGATGCTACAACACGCAAAACAGTCAGAACCCTTTAAGCAAGAAACAGATAGAAAACATACAATGATAAGTGATGCTAATTGATGGCAAAAATGCCTGGTGAAAGTGACATGTACCACTTGTAAAATCAACGTACAGCATCGATAGGTCAAGAGACCACTAACCAGCATGCAGAAATTACTAACAATTCAAAGTATCGTAACCGAATCGTTAACGTATAAATGCGCACGGACAGCAGATGGAAAAGTGAGGTTAATTACATAGAAAACTGAAACAGACACAGAAGGACCACGAACCAAACAACTGTCAGGTGATGGACTCCCCAACAACTACATCCCGGCCAGCACATCTATCAAGAGAAAGTAAATAATTATAAATGCTACTGAGGCCACTAATATCAGTTTTTGTTGATGTTATTTTTGTATTGATTGATGAAGCACATCTCCAAAAAGGTTCTCTTATTAAACTTGGAACTACTACACAGAATCCTCGTATCATCAAAACCAAAATTATGCCCCAACGAGGATGCGTGACTTGCTAAAGCACATCTGTCCGGGTGCAACCTAGCATCGCTCTTGTGTAAAGCCACTCTACGTTTGAGGCTTTGGGACGTCTGTCCTATGTACACCGATGGGCAATTCACACATGGTATGAGATAAACACAATCAGATCTCGTCATAAGGGGACGTCATCCTTAAGCGACGTAAACAAACGTCTCACCTGGAAAGGATTATATTTTGCAATCCTCTTGTTAGGAATGGCAGAGAAATGTACTGCAACTTCATAGAAAGCCCCGGAATGAAAGGCAGGGAAACACACCTAACGGATTCATCCTCCATCCCAGCGTCAACCGCACCAATCCCTCCATCCGAACGACGAACCTCCGAAGAACCCTCCGTCCCAACACTCGTAAGCGCAACAACTCCAACTGCTGAAATATTGGTACTATATAACAACTTATTAAGAAAAGGTAAGGGGTAACCATTTTCATTGAGTATCTTACGTAATCTCTTCTCTGCGTCCAACAGGAAGTCTGGATGTGAAATGGCTCTCACCCTTTTATCAACCCTGTCACAAGGTTGATCTTCGTCTTCCAATCATGACAGGAATTCCACTGTATGTACCGGCCAGACGCCGAATCCTTCTGGTACCAATCCAGCCTGATGACACCATCAACTGACCTAACCACTCGTGTCCAAAAAGGAACACTACTGTTGGACTCTTCTTCCACGGTGAACTTGATATGTGGATCGAAAGAATTGAAAACATTCAGTACTTCAACAGTTCCTTCAAAGGGTATAGCTAAGATTAAATCATCAACGTACTGGAACAAAAGCGGAACGTCATAAGACAAAGAGGAACTGACTTCTTCAAAAGTGACGACATCACCACAGAGGCCAGAATCGGACTTAAATTGCTGCCCATAGGGCAACCAAAAGATTGGGAAAAATAGCGACCGTCATACTTAAAATAGTTCGAACTAAACAAGAACTTAATAATAGATATAAATTCTTCTCTGGGAATAGTCGTAACACCACTAATTAAATCCCACTCATCCGAAATTAAAGCACAAGACAGTTCACACGATATACTAGTGAATAAACTGACCGCGTCCAACGAAATTATCTTATAATCGCTCGGGATCCTCATGTTATTAACCTTTTGCTAAACTGAAAAGAGTCAGCGACAGCGTACAGATGGTAGTCCGAAAAAGCAATAGACAAAATCCCAGCACAAAACTTACTCAACTCTACCGTAGGCGCACCAATGGTGGAAACTATTGGTCTTAGCGGGACCTCTTCCTTGTGGACCTTAGGTAATCCATATATTCTGGGAGGAACTGCTTTATATGTGGTGAGCAACTGTGCAGTCACATTATCAACATGACCACCATCCTTCAACTTTTTAACTAATTTGTTATTAGAAGTTTGATACTTAGTCGTAGGGTCTGATCCAAGTAACCTATATACTGTCGTATCCTCAAGAAGTGTGGACATTCTCTCCGAATACATCTGTCTAGACAAAGCCACCGTTACATTCCCCTTGTCAGAACCAACAACGACAATGTCCGAATTGGAACGGAGGAAAGCTCTAGTCCTGTAGAAAATATTGCGCAACAACAAATTATCATCGTGATGGCTGTGAACGAAATTAGTAATAGCATTTGTGCACTTGGCACGAATCAAGTCCCTACTGTCAGTGGGAGCCATACCCACAACGGATTCCACATCCGCTAACAACGCTTTTATGGTAAAATCTTTGGGCAGTGTAGGAGTGATGGAAAACTTTGGCCCCAAACTAAGCAACAACTTGACGTCATGAGGAAAAGTATGCGACGTTAAATTCACAAACCACGAATCTTTGTGCTCGAAAATGATAACCGTCTATCACGCAAATTATTAAATTTTCTATCTAAAAGGTTATTACACATTCTGAATGTTTTCTTGAAAGCCTTATCTTGTGTAATGGAAAATCTTTCAATTATAAAATTCGGAAGAAGCGGGAAACCCGTGACCTAATTTTCTCTAAGCTGGCCGATAGATGATGTAGTTTCCTAATAGTCAAGGAAATCTCTAAATTGAGAATTTTACACGATACCCTGTTGTTAAGATTCAAGATCCTTCTGTTCTCAAAAGTACTGTCCGTCAACAAGTTAGTAAGACACTTAACATTCTGCACGATGTGTCGAGGCATGACTCGATTTCCTACACCGTAATAAGAAGTTCCTTCGGCTAGTGATCCTCGCAATTTTGTTGTTCAGGTGCGCCCAAAACGTAGATTCTCGGCTGCTGCATGTCCAAAGTTGTTGTTAATGTCATCAAAGAAACCCATATCTGAATATAACACAATGATCAACAATTGCCGTATCTTTTAGAAGATAAATATTTCCGAACGTCTTTTTGGGTACTCGGCAAAAGGTGGAGATTATTCTTTAAAACACCACAGTGTTCATTCAACTCTATATTTCGTTCACAGCCATCACGATGATAATTTGTTGTTGCGCAATATTTTCTACAGGACTAGAGCTTTCCTCCGTTCCAATTCGGACATTGTCGTTGTTGGTTCTGACAAGGGGAATGTAACGGTGGCTTTGTCTAGACAGATGTATTCGGAGAGAATGTCCACACTTCTTGAGGATACGACAGTATATAGGTTACTTGGATCAGACCCTACGACTAAGTATCAAACTTCTAATAACAAATTAGTTAAAAAGTTGAAGGATGGTGGTCATGTTGATAATGTGACTGCACAGTTGCTCACCACATATAAAGCAGTTCCTCCCAGAATATATGGATTACCTAAGGTCCACAAGGAAGAGGTCCCGCTAAGACCAATAGTTTCCACCATTGGTGCGCCTACGGTAGAGTTGAGTAAGTTTTGTGCTGGGATTTTGTCTATTGCTTTTCGGACTACTATCTGTACGCTGTCGCTGACTCTTTTCAGTTTAGCAAAAGGTTAATAACATGAGGATCCCGAGCGATTATAAGATAATTTCGTTGGACGCGGTCAGTTTATTCACTAGTATATCGTGTGAACTGTCTTGTGCTTTAATTTCGGATGAGTGGGATTTAATTAGTGGTGTTACGACTATTCCCAGAGAAGAATTTATATCTATTATTAAGTTCTTGTTTAGTTCGAACTATTTTAAGTATGACGGTCGCTATTTTTCCCAATCTTTTGGTTGCCCTATGGGCAGCAATTTAAGTCCGATTCTGGCCTCTGTGGTGATGTCGTCACTTTTGAAGAAGTCAGTTCCTCTTTGTCTTATGACGTTCCGCTTTTGTTCCAGTACGTTGATGATTTAATCTTAGCTATACCCTTTGAAGGAACTGTTGAAGTACTGAATGTTTTCAATTCTTTCGATCCACATATCAAGTTCACCGTGGAAGAAGAGTCCAACAGTAGTGTTCCTTTTTGGACACGAGAGTGGTTAGGTCAGTTGATGGTGTCATCAGGCTGGATTGGTACCAGAAGGATTCGGCGTCTGGCCGGTACATACAGTGGAATTCCTGTCATGATTGGAAGACGAAGATCAACCTTGTGACAGGGTTGATAAAAGGGTGAGAGCCATTTCACATCCAGACTTCCTGTTGGACGCAGAGAAGAGATTACGTAAGATACTCAATGAAAATGGTTACCCCTTACCTTTCTTAATAAGTTGTTATATAGTACCAATATTTCAGCAGTTGGAGTTGTTGCGCTTACGAGTGTTGGGACGGAGGGTTCTTCGGAGGTTCGTCGTTCGGATGGAGGGATTGGTGCGGTTGACGCTGGGATGGAGGATGAATCCGTTAGGTGTGTTTCCCTGCCTTTCATTCCGGGCTTTCTATGAAGTTGCAGTACATTTTCTCTGCCATTCCTAACAAGAGGATTGCAAAATATAATCCTTTCCAGGTGAGACGTTTGTTTACGTCGCTTAAGGATGACGTCCCCTTATGACGAGATCTGATTGTGTTTATCTCATACCATGTGTGAATTGCCCATCGGTGTACATAGGACAGACGTCCCAAAGCCTCAAACGTAGAGTGGCTTTACACAAGAGCGATGCTAGGTTGCACCCGGACAGATGTGCTTTAGCAAGTCACGCATCCTCGTTGGGGCATAATTTTGGTTTTGATGATACGAGGATTCTGTGTAGTAGTTCCAAGTTTAATAAGAGAACCTTTTTGGAGATGTGCTTCATCAATCAATACAAAAATAACATCAACAAAAACTGATATTAGTGGCCTCAGTAGCATTTATAATTATTTACTTTCTCTTGATAGATGTGCTGGCCGGGATGTAGTTGTTGGGAGTCCATCACCTGACAGTTGTTTGGTTCGTGGTCCTTCTGTGTCTGTTTCAGTTTTCTATGTAATTAACCTCACTTTTCCATCTGCTGTCCGTGCGCATTTATACGTTAACGATTCGGTTACGATACTTTGAATTGTTAGTAATTTCTGCATGCTGGTTAGTGGTCTCTTGACCTATCGATGCTGTACGTTGATTTTACAAGTGGTACATGTCACTTTCACCAGGCATTTTTGCCATCAATTAGCATCACTTATCATTGTATGTTTTCTATCTGTTTCTTGCTTAAAGGGTTCTGACTGTTTTGCGTGTTGTAGCATCCTGATGAAGGGCCGCACGGGAAGTCCGAAATATAGAGTTGAATGAACACTGTGGTGTTTTAAAGAATAATCTCCACCTTTTTGCCGAGTACCCAAAAAGACGTTCGGAAATATTTATATATATATATATATATATATATATATATATATATATATATATATATATATATATATATATATATATATATATATATATGAAATGGTGTTTTTCACCAACCCGGTGATAGGGAAGATATATCGGAAAATAAATCATGTCGTGGTAGCTTAAATGGAAGAGCAACAGCGCGTAAGGCTGGAGATCCGGTTCGATTCCCGGTCACGCCGTGACTTATTTTCCGAATTTATCATATATATATATATATATATATATATATATAGTTTAAATTGATATCGGTTTGCGACCAAAGAGACCACGATAAATATTTTAATAGGACTCTATATTTCGTAAGCCTTCCTTACATCATCGGGAGAAAGAGCTGGAAATACAAAGCTACAACATATGATCAATTCTTAAATATACATACATTACGAATATATGTGAATTAATAGAAGCCGAAAGATTTTACATAAATAAAGTTTTTGACACAATTAAAAGTCATTTTTAGAAACATGGTAATATGATTAAAATTAATCAAAATATTCTACCTTTGAGAACGGTTTTTATCAAATGTTAAGATGTTACTGTAGATATTATTCAGGTTGTTTGTGTCCGTCTTATAATTCATTGTTTCATTTTGATCGATATGACACATTTCCAAAAATAGACGATTCTTCTTATTTTCTTCTCTTTCTAAGATTTGTGTATTTTCGAAATTCATCGTGTGACCAGTATTTCTTACATGTTGTGCTAAAGCACATCGTTCCGGGCGTAGTCTTGTGTCACTACGATGCAACGTTAAACGTTTGTACAAAGCCTGTGATGTTTGTCCTATGTACGATAATGGACAATTATTGCATTCTACTTTATATATCGAATCTTTAATTTTAAATTTTGGAGGAATATCTTTGTGTTTGTTAAAAAATGTTCTATTGGAAATGATGTTGTAATTGGATATTATTAAATTTTCTTCACATCTAAATAGTTTTCGGAGTTCTTCTGTCAGTCCAACAATGTATGGAAGTTTCGAAAATCTAATTGTTTCATCATTTCTTAAGGAAGTGTTTCTAGTTTTAGTTCCATAAATTAATTTTTTTAAAAAATGATCTCCGTATCCATTCGTTTTCATCATTTTGTACAACCGTTGTAATGCAGCTTCTCTAAAATTGGGATGTGTTATTTCTTGAATTCTGTTCTTAAGATTCAAAATGACGTTCGTTTTTATACTTGGATGTTGGTAAGAATATCGATTTATGTATCTATCTGAGCAACAAGGCTTCTTATACCAGTCCAGTTGAAGTATGTTGTTTTCTTTCCTATGTACCATTGAATCTAAAAATGGAACGGATCTGTCTGTTTCAACTTCTATCGTGAATTTTATGTGTTCGTCGTAATCATTAAAAATATCTAGAATTTCTTGACTTTTCCCTTGTGGAATTGCTGTTATGATATCGTCAACATATTGGTAGATGAACGGCAATTCAAATGATAATTTCGGAATCGACGATATTAGTAGAGTACTTACTGCAAGATTTGCGAGTACTGGACTTAAACAGCTACCCATGGGACATCCAAAAAGTTGACGAAAATATGATCCTCGGTAGATAAAATAATTGGAATCGAAAAGAAAATTTATAATTTCCAAAAATTCTTTTTTTGGTATAGTTGTTTTTTTCGAAATATCAGACCAATTGGTTTCTATAATTTTGATAGTCAATCCTAGGGAAACGTTTGTGAAAAGGGATATTACATCCAATGATACTACTTCATATTCTGCAGGAATTTTGAAGTTATTCATTTTTTCGGCGAAAATTTTTGTGTTTTTTATCGAATATTTTAAAATGTGATGTAGAGAATTTTGTAATATTTCAGAAATGAATTTGCTTAAAGCATTAGTAGTGGAACTGACTGTACTAACGATGGGTCGAAATGGTGTATTAGGTTTATGAACTTTAGGTAGTCCATAAAACCTAGGGACAGGTGCATCATAGTTCATCAATTTTTGAGCTACCGTGTTTTCTATGTATTTTTTACTTTTCAATTTTTTAATGATATCATTATTCTTTCTTTCAACAGTTTTAGAAGGATCTTTATTTAATTTTTTGTAAATTGTTGTATCGTTAAGCAGTTCGTCACACTTTTCATAATATGAATTTCTTGTCATGCATACAGACAAATTTCCTTTATCTGCTTGAATTATTATTAATTCTGGATGAAATCTCAGGAACTTTTTTGTTTGGTCATGTAGATAGTTTATGAATTTTTCCGAAATGATATTTTTATTGTGGAAATTAGTAATGATGTTCGCTGCTCTTGCTCTTATACGGTTTTTTTGATCTACTTGTATATTTTCTAGAATGTTCTCTACGTCACATAAAATCTTCTTGTAAGAAATTTCATGATTTCTTGGAGGAAAACAAAATTTTGGTCCAAGTGCTAGAACTTCTTACAAGAAGATTTTATGTGACGTAGAGAACATTCTAGAAAATATACAAGTAGATCAAAAAAACCGTATAAGAGCAAGAGCAGCGAACATCATTACTAATTTCCACAATAAAAATATCATTTCGGAAAAATTCATAAACTATCTACATGACCAAACAAAAAAGTTCCTGAGATTTCATCCAGAATTAATAATAATTCAAGCAGATAAAGGAAATTTGTCTGTATGCATGACAAGAAATTCATATTATGAAAAGTGTGACGAACTGCTTAACGATACAACAATTTACAAAAAATTAAATAAAGATCCTTCTAAAACTGTTGAAAGAAAGAATAATGATATCATTAAAAAATTGAAAAGTAAAAAATACATAGAAAACACGGTAGCTCAAAAATTGATGAACTATGATGCACCTGTCCCTAGGTTTTATGGACTACCTAAAGTTCATAAACCTAATACACCATTTCGACCCATCGTTAGTACAGTCAGTTCCACTACTAATGCTTTAAGCAAATTCATTTCTGAAATATTACAAAATTCTCTACATCACATTTTAAAATATTCGATAAAAAACACAAAAATTTTCGCCGAAAAAATGAATAACTTCAAAATTCCTGCAGAATATGAAGTAGTATCATTGGATGTAATATCCCTTTTCACAAACGTTTCCCTAGGATTGACTATCAAAATTATAGAAACCAATTGGTCTGATATTTCGAAAAAAACAACTATACCAAAAAAAGAATTTTTGGAAATTATAAATTTTCTTTTCGATTCCAATTATTTTATCTACCGAGGATCATATTTTCGTCAACTTTTTGGATGTCCCATGGGTAGCTGTTTAAGTCCAGTACTCGCAAATCTTGCAGTAAGTACTCTACTAATATCGTCGATTCCGAAATTATCATTTGAATTGCCGTTCATCTACCAATATGTTGACGATATCATAACAGCAATTCCACAAGGGAAAAGTCAAGAAATTCTAGATATTTTTAATGATTACGACGAACACATAAAATTCTCGATAGAAGTTGAAACAGACAGATCCGTTCCATTTTTAGATTCAATGGTACATAGGAAAGAAAACAACATACTTCAACTGACTGGTATAAGAAGCCTTGTTGCTCAGATAGATACATAAATCGATATTCTTACCAACATCCAAGTATAAAAACGAACGTCATTTTGAATCTTAAGAACAGAATTCAAGAAATAACACATCCCAATTTTAGAGAAGCTGCATTACAACGGTTGTACAAAATGATGAAAACGAATGGATACGGAGATCATTTTTTAAAAAAATTAATTTATGGAACTAAAACTAGAAACACTTCCTTAAGAAATGATGAAACAATTAGATTTTCGAAACTTCCATACATTGTTGGACTGACAGAAGAACTCCGAAAACTATTTAGATGTGAAGAAAATTTAATAATATCCAATTACAACATCATTTCCAATAGAACATTTTTTAACAAACACAAAGATATTCCTCCAAAGTTTAAAATTAAAGATTCGATATATAAAGTAGAATGCAATAATTGTCCATTATCGTACATAGGACAAACATCACAGGCTTTGTACAAACGTTTAACGTTGCATCGTAGTGACACAAGACTACGCCCGGAACGATGTGCTTTAGCACAACATGTAAGAAATACTGGTCACACGATGAATTTCGAAAATACACAAATCTTAGAAAGAGAAGAAAATAAGAAGAATCGTCTATTTTTGGAAATGTGCCATATCGATCAAAATGAAACAATGAATTATAAGACGGACACAAACAACCTGAATAATATCTACAGCAACATCTTAACATTTGATAAAAACCGTTCTCAAAGGTAGAATATTTTGATTAATTTTAATCATATTACCATGTTTCGTAAAAATGACTTTTAATTGTGTCAAAAACTGTATTTATGTAAAATCTTTCGGCTTCTATTAATTCACATATATTCGTAATGTATGTATATTTAAGAATTGATCATATGTTGTAGCATTGTATTTCCAGCTCTTTCTCCCGATGATGTAAGGAAGGCTTACGAAATATAGAGTCCTATTAAAATATTTATCGTGGTCTCGTTGGTCGCAAACCGATATCAATTTAAACTTAAAATATTCGACCGATAAAACTCTGAATTACTATATATATATATATATATATATATATATGATTTCTTGATTTTTCGGGATTCCATCCGTGTTAAAATATCAAAACCATGTTAGAGTTTCGTATATTTATTTGCTTATTTGCAACGTTTCGATAGAATAACATCTATCATTCTCAAGCTGAAATCGAAAGAACTGACAAACGTATGACAACTATTTGTTTCGTGGACGTAAATGGTAACGCGATTTGTTCGTTGAATTTCTTTCTTGTGTAGTAGTCTGATTTGTTTCTTCTGTGGAAACGCCTATTGTCGGTTGATCTGAACTTGTCCTCGAATTCTGATTGTTCAAAAGGTTATCATCCCATAAAATAGTTTTCCAAACTTGCGATAAATTGAGTGCATCATCTCTTCGGTTTAAGTTTTCGTTTCTATTTATTTCTATATATATTTATATATATATACTGGTTATTTGGGTAACAGTCAGTTGGGATGAATAAAATTTACTCTTTGCGATTCGTTCTAGCTTTCGCCAATTTTTATTGGCTTCCTCGGGAACCTATAAAGTTGTTACATTTCAGAAACGAGGTACATAAATACGGCAAAGAGAAACAGAAACAAATAGTTGTTCTTACGTTCGACTAAGTTTTTAAAAAAATTCCCTTCAGACATCACCAGAAATCGGGACGTGGTCACAATAAACACATTCGAAACACTCGATTGAAGCGGATCATTATTATCGAGACTCCGTCGAACAATGACACGTTTATCGATTTCGTTCTGAATTAAAACATCGAAAAAGCCAGGTCGTCGTCTCACCTTGAAATTTGTTTACCCGGAATATAAATTCAACACTACTAAAGGGCTTAGTTATTCTCGTATTCTTTGTTTATGTCTTTTGTCTTTTAGTAATTGGATGATAAATGAAAAAATGTTACCGAGGTTGTTAGTATCTTGTTTTTGTTTATGTTGTCGTCCGTCATAGAAATTCCCAGCATTTCCAGAAATAATCTTTTTTTAAATGTTTTTCTCGGAATAATATTTTACAGCCGAAAAATCAATTTTGTGGTCTAGTTCTATTGCGTGAGAAGCTAAAGCGGTATTTTTTATTCCTCTTCTGCTTTCGCTCTTGTGCGCAGTTAGTCTTGTAGATATCCACGTCGACGTCTGACCTACATATATACCACTGCAATCTGCACAAGGTACCGAATAGACAACCCCGATTCGTGATCTTTGTTCGGAGGGTCTTTCAGTTTCGAGAAAATCGTTTTTCCAGAAGTCAATTGCACTTTATTGGCTATTTTGATGTTGTCAAACTGCTTGAAAACATTAACCAGTTGTTCTGTTAATTTTGGGATACGTGGTAACGCATGATATGTTTTCAACCCAATTTGATTGATCTCTGGTTCTGGGTTACTTATTTGGTTTGTTCTTTCCGTGTTATATAACAATGCGTTAATGAATTTCAGTGGATATGAGTTATCTATTAGTAACTGTTTTAATATTTTTAGATTTTTATTATGAAAGTTTGAATGAGAAACCCTAAGAATTCTATTTTTAAGAGCTAACACGAAATTGACCTTTATTCTCATTGGTTGGTAGGAGTGAAAATTTATATATCTACCTGAGTGACAAGGTTTCCTATACCAATCAGTGATCAAAGCTCGATCATTGCGTAATATAAGCATGTCGAGAAAGGAACCGACCTGTTTTGTCCTCCTCAATGGTAAACTGTATATTTTCTGAATAACTATTGAAAATTCGAAGTATTTCGTCAGACCGTTCATGAGGTATTAGACAAACTATGTCATCAACATACTTCTTGATGAAAGGAAGGTCGAATGACAGTTGGGGAAGACACTCCAGTAACAGGTCATCCAGCACATATTGTGCTATGATTGGGGACAGCGTAGATCCCATGGGAGTACCCAATATTTGTCTATAGAAGTATTTGCCAGCAGAAAAGTAAGTGTTACCAAAAACGAACTTAGTCACATCCAGAAATCTCTTCAATTTTAACTTAGTGTGGACCTGAATCTTACTCCAATTGTTTTTTATACTTTTTTCGACTAAGTTGTACGTAATGTTACTGAATAAAGAAACTGCATCTAGACTTACTAATTTGAAACCCTCCGGAGCATGAAAATTACTTATAAATTCGGCGAAATGGAAAGAATCTCTTACGTAAAAATTATTGTCTCTGTTATACGCTAATGTTAAAATATCTCCTAGGAACTTTGCTAGTTTACTTGTTGGTGATTGAATTGATGAAACAATAGGTCGTAGGGTTAGTACAGGTTTGTGTATTTTCGGTTGTCCATAGAATTTTGGTGCAACAGAATCATAAATGTGTAATTTCTTAACTTCTTCTTTTTTAATGACATTTTGCTTGCCTAAGTCTGTAACTAATTTATTCGCCTTTTGTTGTATGGTGCTTGTGGGATCTGTATTAATTCTTGTGTAGTATTTACTGTCTGACAATAGGGCATCTGCAAGTTCTGTATATTGATTTCTTTTGAGAATAACCGTTACATTTGATTTATCGGACTGTGTGACCACTAAGTCATCTTGATCTTTGAAGAATTTGATAGAATTTTGTAGGATTACTCTAAATCTGTTATCTAGACTTTTTTTAGTTAGTAAGTAATTTGTTATTATATTGACCGATTGTGCTGTTAGAATATGCTGATGATTAGATGGAGTATTTGCAATAATGTTATCAACATCGGCTAGTAAGGTTGGGATGTTTATATCCCGTAGGGATGGTTCCACACAGAACACAGAGTTGGAACAATCGAGATTTCACGGGTTGAATACAAAAGAGGGTTGGCTTAAAAATCTGACTAATGTGAACATACCTTCAGATATCAAAAAATTTGTTAGCTTAGGACCCAAATTCTGTGTGGAACCATCCCTACGGGATATAAACATCCCAACCTTACTAGCCGATGTTGATAACATTATTGCAAATACTCCATCTAATCATCAGCATATTCTAACAGCACAATCGGTCAATATAATAACAAATTACTTACTAACTAAAAAAAGTCTAGATAACAGATTTAGAGTAATCCTACAAAATTCTATCAAATTCTTCAAAGATCAAGATGACTTAGTGGTCACACAGTCCGATAAATCAAATGTAACGGTTATTCTCAAAAGAAATCAATATACAGAACTTGCAGATGCCCTATTGTCAGACAGTAAATACTACACAAGAATTAATACAGATCCCACAAGCACCATACAACAAAAGGCGAATAAATTAGTTACAGACTTAGGCAAGCAAAATGTCATTAAAAAAGAAGAAGTTAAGAAATTACACATTTATGATTCTGTTGCACCAAAATTCTATGGACAACCGAAAATACACAAACCTGTACTAACCCTACGACCTATTGTTTCATCAATTCAATCACCAACAAGTAAACTAGCAAAGTTCCTAGGAGATATTTTAACATTAGCGTATAACAGAGACAATAATTTTTACGTAAGAGATTCTTTCCATTTCGCCGAATTTATAAGTAATTTTCATGCTCCGGAGGGTTTCAAATTAGTAAGTCTAGATGCAGTTTCTTTATTCAGTAACATTACGTACAACTTAGTCGAAAAAAGTATAAAAAACAATTGGAGTAAGATTCAGGTCCACACTAAGTTAAAATTGAAGAGATTTCTGGATGTGACTAAGTTCGTTTTTGGTAACACTTACTTTTCTGCTGGCAAATACTTCTATAGACAAATATTGGGTACTCCCATGGGATCTACGCTGTCCCCAATCATAGCACAATATGTGCTGGATGACCTGTTACTGGAGTGTCTTCCCAACTGTCATTCGACCTTCCTTTCATCAAGAAGTATGTTGATGACATAGTTTGTCTAATACCTCATGAACGGTCTGACGAAATACTTCGAATTTTCAATAGTTATTCAGAAAATATACAGTTTACCATTGAGGAGGAACAAAACAGGTCGGTTCCCTTTCTCGACATGCTTATATTACGCAATGATCGAGCTTTGATCACTGATTGGTATAGGAAACCTTGTCACTCAGGTAGATATATAAATTTTCACTCCTACCAACCAATGAGAATAAAGGTCAATTTCGTGTTAGCTCTTAAAAATAGAATTCTTAGGGTTTCTCATTCAAACTTTCATAATAAAAATCTAAAAATATTAAAACAGTTACTAATAGATAACTCATATCCACTGAAATTCATTAACGCATTGTTATATAACACGGAAAGAACAAACCAAATAAGTAACCCAGAACCAGAGATCAATCAAATTGGGTTGAAAACATATCATGCGTTACCACGTATCCCAAAATTAACAGAACAACTGGTTAATGTTTTCAAGCAGTTTGACAACATCAAAATAGCCAATAAAGTGCAATTGACTTCTGGAAAACGATTTTCTCGAAACTGAAAGACCCTCCGAACAAAGATCACGAATCGGGGTTGTCTATTCGGTACCTTGTGCAGATTGCAGTGGTATATATGTAGGTCAGACGTCGACGTGGATATCTACAAGACTAACTGCGCACAAGAGCGAAAGCAGAAGAGGAATAAAAAATACCGCTTTAGCTTCTCACGCAATAGAACTAGACCACAAAATTGATTTTTCGGCTGTAAAAATATTATTCCGAGAAAAACATTTAAAAAAAAGATTATTTCTGGAAATGCTGGGAATTTCTATGACGGACGACAACATAAACAAAAAACAAGATACTAACAACCTCGGTAACATTTTTTCATTTATCATCCAATTACTAAAAGACAAAAGACATAAACAAAGAATACGAGAATAACTAAGCCCTTTAGTAGTGTTGAATTTATATTCCGGGTAAACAAATTTCAAGGTGAGACGACGACCTGGCTTTTTCGATGTTTTAATTCAGAACGAAATCGATAAACGTGTCATTGTTCGACGGAGTCTCGATAATAATGATCCGCTTCAATCGAGTGTTTCGAATGTGTTTATTGTGACCACGTCCCGATTTCTGGTGATGTCTGAAGGGAATTTTTTTAAAAACTTAGTCGAACGTAAGAACAACTATTTGTTTCTGTTTCTCTTTTGCCGTATTTATGTACCTCGTTTCTGAAATGTAACAACTTTATAGGTTTCGAGGAAGCCAATAAAAATTGGCGAAAGCTAGAACGAATCGCAAAGAGTAAATTTTATTCATCCCAACTGACTGTTACCCAAATAACCAGCGTATACGTTATATTATTAACTTACACAGTCAAGAATACTAACAGTTATATATATATATATATATTTTTTTTTTTTTTTTTTTTTTTTTAATCACCATATAGGGTAAGGCTTCATCCAGCCGGGTCGAGAGAGACCAAGGCCGGTTTAGTTATCATTGGAAATAAATTTTCTGACTATCCTAGTAGTTGCCAAAACAACTTCTTTCTGCGCGGACGGAACCAGCATTGCATCAAGTCCCAACTTCTCGGTGATCTTCGTCAGATGGGATTCTACCAGGCCATTCACAGATATTACAATAGGAGTTACCATCACACTCTTCAACTGGTAAATTTCTTTCATTTCGAAGGATAAATCTTGGTACTTTGTAATCTTCTCAGTGAAGGCGCGCTCAATATTGTCATCGGCTGGGATCTTGACATCGATGATGTTTGCTGTCTTCTTTTCTTTGTCGAAAAACACGATGTCCGGTCTGTTGTGTTCAACCGCCCTGTCCGTCACAATCGTCGTATCCCAGTATATCTTAAATCTGTCATTTTCAAGAATTGGGGACGGTGTATAGAGACGATTCTTTAATTTCTGTTTCAGGAGTCCCATCTGTCCCCAATGCTTGATGATAAATTTTCGCCACAGCATTGTGTCTCTCCAAGTAATCCTTCGGTGCCAAAATCGAGCAAGCGGAAGTTACGTGCTGGATGTGTTCAGGATTTTTACAACACTTGCGGCATACATCTGTAGGTATATTTTGCTTGGTGATGTTTTTGATATACGATCTAGTGGCGACCACCTGATCCTGTATGGCAATTAAGCGACCTTCTGTTTCAGCACGCAAGTATCCTTTTTTGATGTATTCTAGCGATTCTTGTTTGCTCACGTTTCCACTTTTCAGGCAATTCGGATATCTACCATGAAGGACCTTACTCTCCCATTCATCGATGAAGTCTTGTTGCGTCCGTACATTGAGTCCATACTCCGGGTCCGCTAGATGGAGAGCAGTATAGTCATGATCAATCTCACAAAAGACCTGTTGGAGATGTGAGTTTGATTTACGAAAGTAGTTTCTCAAATTATTAACAGCTTTATTGTGTGCTGCTTCCAGGTTTTGCAGACCTCTCCCACCTCTGTGCCGTTGGATATAGAGTCTAGCCACAGACGCATGAGGATGATGAACCCCATGTTGTGTTAAGATTGTACGTATCTTGAGGTCCATCTCCCGGAGGTCTGTATTCGACCAAGAGAGGATTCCAAACGTATAAGTCATTATTGGCATTGCCCATATATTGAGTGCAGTAAAACAAGCTTTGGAGTTGAGCTTAGAATTCAAAACTCTGTGAACACGCTGGAAGAGTTTAGTTTTCGCCATATCTTTCATGATCGTCGTTTCTATATCCAAAGTCTGTCGCATGCCCAAGTATTTGTAGGTTTGTCCCAAATTCAGTGTCGGTATTCCATCCTCCTCCCTAGTGCCTGTGCTGTCATGGATATTTTTCCCTCTCACTACGTGCAGTTTCGCACATTTCTCAACGCACATTTCCATTCGGATAGATCCACTGAAAGCCGCCACCAAATCCAGTTGTCTATCTAAATGGTCCTTGTTTGGCGCATAAATCTTCAGATCATCCATATACATTTGATGCGTTATTTTTGTATTATTGTTCTTGTCAATGATATATCCGTACTTTGTGTTGTTTAGCAATGTACTGAGAGGATTGAGCGCCAAGCAAAACCACAGAGGACTAAAAGTGTCCCCCTGAAATATGCCACGTTTAATATCTATGTCGCATATTTTGTCTTGGTTTAGGTATAAACATGTGCTCCACTTGCTCATTAGGTGTTTCAAGAGCTGGATAACAGGCCGAGCTATTCCGTATAAGTTCAAAGTTTTTAACAGCCATGAGTGTGGCACTGAGTCAAATGCCTTCTTATAGTCCACCCACGCTACCGATATGTTCTTTTGTTTTTTCTTAGCCTGTTTTGTGACTATTATATCAGCCAGTAGTAGTTCTTTAACACCCACAGTACCCCTACGGCATCCACCTTGCTCCCTAGCCAAGATCTTATGGCGTCTGACATGCCTACTGATATACATATTCAGTATACCCGTGAGTATCTTGTACAAAGTGGGTAGGCAAGTGATAGGTCGGTAGTTCTTCGGGTCCAGAGAATCTAAGCCTTTCGGGATCATATACGTAATTCCAGTAGTTAAAAATTCTGGTGATGCCTCTGGATTATCAAGAAGGTTTCGGAAAAGGCCTGCTAACACTGAGTGCACTGCATTAAAGTTTTTCCACCAAATATTGTGGATCCTGTCATTACCCGGCGTTGCCCAATTGTTCATGTTCTTGAGCACCTGTTCGATATCCTCAGGCATTATGTAGATATCATCCATTCGATATTTCTTTGTTTCAGCTTCTATTTGCTTCAGCCAATAAGCCTCTCCATCATGTACCGCGCCTTCCGCCCACACTTGCTTCCAGAATGATGCCATCACATCCTTGTCCGGCGCCGGTAAGTCAGGATGTTTCGAATCCCCTTTCTCAAGATTGCGAAAGAATTCTTTTTGGTTAGTGTAATATAGCTTGTTGTTAGCAAATCTTTTTTCATTGTCATTATAACGCCGTAAACGTGCTCCCAGTACTTTGATTTTCTGTTTTAGGTTATCATTAAGTATTTCTAGTTGTGTTCGGTTTTCCGGTAGATTAATTTTTAGCTTTGATTCGCGAGCTATTATTTTTACGGCCTTAAGTACTTTTTTGGATGGAGACTGGGTATTCAGATAATTATGGAGGACACCAATTTTCTTTCTATAACCATTTATTTTTCGTTCCAAACGATATTTCCAAGGCGGTGTAGTATTTTTCTTCTTCTTCACACTCTCATCTTGCGAAAAAATCCGTTTTCCCATAAGTTCTGCAGTAGTGACAGCACCCGTGTATACAAGGTCCACTACCTGCTGGATCGTAGTGACGTCTGCAGTAAGCTGACTGATGACATCATTCACTTGCAGAAGTTTTTCCTTCAGTGTCGGACTGTATGGGATTCTGGGTATGACAGGTCTTTTCTGCGGGTCCATTCCCCGGTACAACATCAAGTTTCTACGAAAACTGATCGCAGTTTCAGAGTTTTCCGCCTCGAGAACTTCGTCGCACACAGTTTCAGTGTTATTTGTTCGTTGCAGATCTTCATTTTCATCTTCGTCTTCCTCGTCTGTAACAACCAATGCAGTTGGCCAGCATGTTTGTTTGATGGCGTCAATTTCAGGTGCAGACAGTTTTTCTTTCTTCAGAATAAATTTGACTCTATTATTAATCAACTGAGGGTAAGTTTCTCTGTCAGGTCTCATCCAATTCCAAATGTCCGTCAAAGTTTTCATGTATGTTCCAGGTTTATTCTCTATCAACTTCAATGTAATAAAGTGCGCACGTATCGCAGTTGAGTTATCCTCATAATTCCATCGTGCACGTCCATCCCGCCGTAGATCTTGTTGTTGGCTAGTGGTGGGGCGGTCCAATTCTTCGCCCAAACCAGCTTCGCGTACCCTTTCGGGAGCGGGACCTTGCCTTACGGTGCCAGAGTGAAGAGCAGCGCCGTTTGCACCACTGGACTCTCCACCGAGCTGATCTTCCTGACGGTTCCGAAGGGGGCCAACCCGTAACCCTCCCCCGCCCTGGTTTTTCCTTGTAGGTGGTTTAGCACATTTTGGAAACACGTTGTTAGGGCGCTAACCTAGCAACGGACGACTGGGACCGCGGGATTGTCACACCCGAGAGCCATACGGCTCTTCCCTGCGGAAGATATATATATATATATATATATAATTGTGTAAAAAGGTTCTCGGGTTTCGGTCTAGGAGTGAATGCAATGTATCAACTCATTTATTCTGAATCATTCCCGTATATTGCGTTACTGGTTAGCAACTTCATCGGCGGGTTGTAGCTACAATAAAATAACATAAATAATGGTCATCAATTAGAAAAACAATCATATCAGCTTACAATCAGAGTAGCAAACTTAATTTAGGTGACAGCATATAAAACGAAAGTAGAGCAACGATATCTAGCGCAAGCGAAGAGAACGTAACTTACGCGAACAAATTGTTCGGAACAACCAAACATCCTTCGCGTTCGAGCGTTCGTGCACAAGTGCGACGATCAGCTCACTACCAAGAAGGAGAAAACCCAAAAAACAATAAACAAATCGACGCGTCAACAATATTTTCATCGCCTCGGCAGAGTGAACGGTCACGAGAAATTTAATATTCCGC
Organism: Novius pumilus; assembly: GCA_020654155.1. Taxonomy (NCBI): domain Eukaryota; kingdom Metazoa; phylum Arthropoda; class Insecta; order Coleoptera; family Coccinellidae; genus Novius; species Novius pumilus. The sequence continues at coordinate 34,570 of JAIFOV010000110.1, read as the reverse complement.
AATAAATCGAACTCAATTGATCTACATCAGATCTCGAATTAATCGTATTCGGTGTTAAGTTTATATGAACCATTTCCAGGAATGTTCTCTTCTTCAGATTCTTCTCTCTTTCGAGTATTTTCGCATTTTCAAAGTCGAACGGATGGTCATTATCCTGCATATGACAAGACAAAACACACGATCTCTTTCCTATTTTTGCATCACTCTTATGCTGTGTTATCCGTTGTTTCAGCGTTTGCTTTGTCTGGCCGATGTACACACCTTCGCATCCACCACACTTGATCTTGTATACGACATTTGAATTTAGCAAGGTAGGGGTTCTGTCTTTGGTTTTTGTGAATAGATTTCGCAATGTTAAACTGTTGTATCTCGCAATTTTTACGTTTTTTACCTCCATATGTATTTGTTTTACGACCTTATCTGTTAAACCACGAATGAAGGGTAACTTTTTATAGGTGAATGCTTCAGGTTCACTATCAACTTGCCCATCAAAATAACCTGTATTATACAACAACTTTTGCAACGTTCTCTTTGGATAGCCATTATTCAAGAATAGTGTAAAATTTTCTTCAAATTATCTTCAACGAATGAGTCGTCAGAAATATGCTTCACTCTGTTTCTTAATGCAAGAACAGTATTAAACTTTTGACTTTTTGGGTGGTTAGAAAAATAATTTATGTATCTTCCAGAAGCTGAAGGCTTTTGATACCAATTTAATATAACACTGTTGTTCTCTTTCTCATTAACAAGGTGTCCAAGAATGGAACACTCATATTTGTTTCTTTTTCCATCGTGAATTGAATCCTAGGATGTATGGAATTGAACACTCGAAGTAGATTCTCATGTTCACTCTTCGGAATGGCAAGAATCAAGTCGTCGACAAATTTATAAATGAATGGCAAACTGAAAGTAAGTTTACGCAATGCAACATCAAGGATGTGGTCCATTACAAAGCTGCGCTAAAATGGGACTAATCGGTGATCCCATGGGTGTACCAAATATTTGCTTGTATATGTTACCATTGAAAGTGAAATAACAGTTGCGACAGACAAACATCACTAATTCTTCAAATACATACATACATAAATACATATGGAGGTAAAAAACGTAAAAATTGCGAGATACAACAGTTTAACATTGCGAAATCTATTCACAAAAACCAAAGACAGAACCCCTACCTTGCTAAATTCAAATGTCGTATACAAGATCAAGTGTGGTGGATGCGAAGGTGTGTACATCGGCCAGACAAAGCAAACGCTGAAACAACGGATAACACAGCATAAGAGTGATGCAAAATAGGAAAGAGATCGTGTGTTTTGTCTTGTCATATGCAGGATAATGACCATCCGTTCGACTTTGAAAATGCGAAAATACTCGAAAGAGAGAAGAATCTGAAGAAGAGAACATTCCTGAAATGGTTCATATAAACTTAACACCGAATACGATTAATTCGAGATCTGATGTAGATCAATTGAGTTCGATTTATTGCGGAATATTAAATTTCGTGACCGTTCACTCTGCCGAGGCGATGAAAATATTGTTGACGCGTCGATTTGTTTATTGTTTTGGGTTTTCTCCTTCTTGGTAGTGAGCTGATCGTCGCACTTGTGCACGAACGCTCGAACGCGAAGGATGTTTGGTTGTTTCCGAACAATTTGTTCGCGTAAGTTACGTTCTCTTCGCTTGCGCTAGATATCGTTGCTCACTTTCGTTTTATATGCTGTCACCTAAATTAAGTTTGCTACTCTGATTGTAAGCTGATATGATTGTTTTTCTAATTGATGACCATTATTTATGTTATTTTATTGTAGCTACAACCCGCCGATGAAGTTGCTAACCAGTAACGCAATATATGGGAATGATTCAGAATAAAATGAGTTGATACATTGCATTCACTCCTAGACCGAAACCCGAGAACCTTTTTACACAATTGTCTCTCCACGGTCGAGAATTGTTTTTAATATTTATATATATATATATATATATATATATATATATATATATATATATATATATATATATATATATATATATATATATATATATATATATATATATATATATAGTGTTTATTCAATTTCTGGGTATCAGCAGCGGCGTAAAGAAAACTCTTTTATTTTTAATCTCGAGCTTTCGAAGATCTGTTTAATAACTTTTCTTCATCATCGGGAGTTCTACAAACGATAAACATGAATATAACATCTCACCGAAGTGATATTAATAGAAGAGTTAATTCTTGTGCTTTGTCTAAACACACAACTGAAACTGGATATAAAACCTAATTATGATGAAATAACCGTTTTGGACTCAGAGAATAGTTCGATGGTGAGGAAATTTATTGAATCATTCAGGATTAATCAAGAACCTTCAGCAATTAATTCAAGAAGAGACTTTGAAGGAATAAATATAATTTACGCTAATCTATTAGAAATAGACAAACAAAATCGACGTTGAACATTCTCCATTCAAAAACAAAATCGAAATCGCACAATTTTGTTGAATACATTCCAAATTTATTTTTCTAATTTTATCATAGTATGTATGTATTATTCTTTTGACATTCGTCAAATATTTTTTGATTGTATAAACATGTTCTCAATTTCGAAGACCTTTTTCAGAAATTTTGCGGTAAATTCTCACTGTTTTGTAGGTAAAATTCAATGTTTTCACCTGATATTCATGTTTATCGTTTGTAGAACTCCCGATGATGAAGAAAGTTATTAAACAGATCTTCGAAAGCTCGAGATTAAAAAATAAAAGAGTTTTCTTTACGCCGCTGCTGATACCCAGAAATTGAATAAACACTATCAGCCTTATTGATAGACAACGCCTTAGTAGAAAGCTAGTAGCATACTAATCTAGTAGGCATTAAGGACCTACTAAGTAATGTCGTAATAATAGTCATAAATTTAGTAGATACTAACTAGTGTCGTCTTAGTAGTAAAATAGATGTGGCAACATTGCGGATATCCAGTTTGACCACAGAAAAAAAATTTTTCTCACTTCATTGTGTTTGTTGGTTATGTTTATATGTGCATTAAAGGTTTTCGTACATGTTAAGCCGGAATTTCACTACTCTCGTATATAGTCTCGTATGTAGTGTGGAGTGGGTGATTACACTAGTCCCACGCATGGAAGATAGAATACTATCAAATGTATCAAAACAACTGAGCTATTCAACGGTTGTCCGTCAGTTTCGCCACCGCTCTGAGCTCTGAGCCTTAAAGGCAGTGAAATCCCCACCACTGTTCTGACGACGATCGGATTCGAGCGATCGTGAACACACGAGAAGACAAGAGACAAGAGAAGTCGAGAATGTAAAATTCTAACCATTTGAAATGCACGAGTCCGATACGCTTCGGACGTTCTTCAACACACCACACGAAAATAGTGAAATTCCGGCTTTAGTTTTGATTAATTGAATGAAACAAATTAATTAACTGTTATTAATTAAATCAAAGAGGATAATGGATGATTTAAATATTATTGATGTACACGAGGAATTGGCAGAAGTAGAAGAAATTGAATTTTCTAGAAACCGAAAATCAAAATATATTTAGATCGGCAAAATCCATTAGATATTTATGACGATGAACAATTTAAAAGCGATACAGAATGAGGTGAAAGATAGATGGCACGCTTCATTGTTAGTTTAATAGAAGACAAAATTTCTTATATGGGCACAAACCGAGGTCTTCCAACATGCCCAGCAATTCAAGTATTTATTACTATTCGATACTTAGCAAAAGGGGCATATGGTGTTGATATGAAGGTATGCTTAGTAGGGAAAAACGCTACGCCAAACATACCATAGCTGTCTATTAACTTTTAGTAGCCTACTAGCGCTAGTAGTCAACTAACTTCGTTTATTAATAGGTATTCTGTTAGTGTATTTCCTAGTAGATTCTTAGTAGCTACTAACTTCGTCTATTAATAAGGCTGTATATATTTACATCAGCAAATAAACGTTCGAATCTATATATATATATACATATATATATATATATATATGTTAGAAAGGTATTATTCTCACCAACCCAGTGATATGTATAATTTTGAAAATCTTCTGAAAAGTAAGTTTCACGGCGGGACCCAGAATCGAACCCTGACCTCCAGCTTTACGCGCTATTGCTCTACCATTAAGCTACCCCGACTATGACTTATTTTCAAAAAAAAAAAATTGAAAAAATAAGTCATAATCGGGGTAACTTAATGGTAGAGCAATATCGTAAAAGCTGGAGGTCAGGGTTCGACCCCGGACCTGCCGTGACTTACTTTCAGAAGATTTTCAAAATATATATATATATATATATATATATATATATATATATATATATATATATATATAGTAATTCAGAGTTTTATCGGTCGAATATTTTGTTTAATTGATATCGGTTTAGTGATCAAAGAGACACATGATAAATATTTTAATAGACTCTATATTTCGTAAGCCTTCCTCACATCATCGGGAAAAGAGCTGAAATACAAAGCTAACATATGATCACTTCTTAACATACATTATGAATATATGCAAATTAATAGAAGCCGAAAGATTTTACATAAATAAAGCTTGACACAATTAAAAGTCATTTTTTAGAAACATGGTAATATGATTAAATAATCAAAATATTCTACCTTTGGAGAATGGTTTTATCAAATGCCAAGATGTTACTGTAGATATTATTCAGGTTGTTTGTGTCCGTCTTATAATTCATTTGTTTCATTTTGATCATATGACATTTCCAAAATATTCTGATTCTTCTTATTTTCTTTCTTTCAAGATTTGTATTTTTCAGAAATTCATCGTGTTATTTCTTACATGTTGTGCTAGTTACACATCGTTCAGGCGTAGTCTTGTGTCAATACGATGCAACGTTAAACGTTTGTACTAAAGTCGTGATGTTTGTCCTATGTAAGATAATGGACAATTATTGCATTCCCATTTCTTTATATATCGAATCTTTTTATTTTAAATTTCTTGAGGAATATTTTGTTTGTTAAAAAATGTTCTTATTGAAATGATGTTGTAATTGATATTATTAAATTTTCTTCATTATCTAAATAGTTTTTCGAGTTCTTCTGTCAGTCCAACAATGTATGGAAGTTTCGAAAATCTAATTGTTTCATCATTTTCTAAGAAAGTGTTTCTAGTTTTAGTTCCATAAATTAATTTTTTAAAAATTGATCTCCGTATCCATTCGTTTCATCATTTTGTACAACCGTTAATGCAGCTTCTCTATTGGGATGTGTTATTTCTTGAATTCTGTTCTTGAATTCAGACTTCGTTTATACCATTGATGTTGGTAAGAATATCGATTTCATGTATTTATCGAGCAACAAGCAAGTATATACAGTCCAGTTAGAAGTGTTGTTTTCTTTCATGTACCATTGAATCTAAAAATGGAACGGATCTGTCTCTGTCAACTTCTATCGTGAATTTATGTGTTGTCGTGTAATCATTAAAAATATCTAGAATTTCTTGACTTTTCCCTTGAATTGTTGTTAGTGATATCGTCAACATATTGGTAGATGAACGGCACCAAATGATAATTTTCGAATCGACGATAGCAGTAGAGTACTTACTGCAAGATTTGCAAGTACTGACTTAAACAGCTACTCATGGTACATCCAAAGCCGACGAAAATTATGATCCTCGGCAGATAAATACTGAATCGAAAAGAAAATTTATAATTTCCAAAATTTCTTTTGGTATAGCTTTTCGAAATATCAGACCAATTGGTTTCTATAATTTCTGATAGTCAATCCTGAAACGTTTGTGAAAGGATATCACATCCAATGATACTACTTCATATTTGCTAGGAATTTTGAAGTTATTCATTTCGGCGAAATTTTTGTGTTTTTATCGAACATTTTAAAATGTGATGTAGAGGGTTTGTAATATTTGCAGAAATGAATTGCGCCAAAGCATTAGTAGTGAACTGACTGTACTAACGATGGGTCGGAAATGAATTGTATTAGGTTTATGAACTTTAGGTAGTCCATAAAACCTAGGGACAGGTGCATCATAGTTCATCAATTTTTGAGCTACCGCAGTTTTCTATGTATTTTTACTTTCAATTTTTTTAATGATATCATTATTCTTTCTTTCAACAGTTTGAAGGATCTATGTTATTTTTTTTGTAAATTGCTTGTATCGTTAAACAGTTTGTCACACTTTTCATAATATGCGATTTCTTGTCATGCATACAGACAAATTTCCTTTATCTGCTTGAATTATTATTAATTTCTGATGAAATCTCAGAACTTTTTGTTTGGTCATGCAGATAGTTTATGATTTTTTTCGAAATGATATTTTTATTGTGGAAATTAGTATCGATGTTCGCTGTTTGCTCTTATACAGTTTTTTTTGATCTACTTGTATATAATTCCTTGTATAATTCCTACTGACGTACACAAAGTTCTAGCACTTGGACCAAAATTTTGTTTTCCTCCAAGAAATCATGAAATTTCTTACAAGAAGATTTTATGTGACGTAGAGAACATTCTAGAAAATATACAAGTAGATCAAAAAAACCGTATAAGAGCAAGAGCAGCGAACATCATTACTAATTTCCACAATAAAAATATCATTTCGGAAAAATTCATAAACTATCTACATGACCAAACAAAAAAGTTCCTGAGATTTCATCCAGAATTAATAATAATTCAAGCAGATAAAGGAAATTTGTCTGTATGCATGACAAGAAATTCATATTATGAAAAGTGTGACGAACTGCTTAACGATACAACAATTCTTACAAAAAAATTAAATAAAGATCCTTCTAAAACTGTTGAAAAGAAAGAATAATGATATCATTAAAAAAAAAAATTGAAAAGTAAAAATACATAGAAAACACGGTAGCTCAAAAATTGATGAACTATGATGCACCTGTCCCTAGGTTTTATGGACTACCTAAAGTTCATAAACCTAATACACCATTTCGACCCATCGTTAGTACAGTCAGTTCCACTACTAATGCTTTAAGCAAATTCATTTCTGAAATATTACAAAATTCTCTACATCACATTTTAAAATATTCGATAAAAAACACAAAAATTTTCGCCGAAAAAATGAATAACTTCAAAATTCCTGCAGAATATGAAGTAGTATCATTGGATGTGATATCCCTTTTCACAAACGTTTCCCTAGGATTGACTATCAAAATTATAGAAACCAATTGGTCTGATATTTCGAAAAAAACAACTATACCAAAAAAAGAATTTTTGGAAATTATAAATTTTCTTTTCGATTCCAATTATTTTATCTACCGAGGATCATATTTTCGTCAACTTTTTGGATGTCCCATGGGTAGCTGTTTAAGTCCAGTACTTGCAAATCTTGCAGTAAGTACTCTACTAATATCGTCGATTCCGAAATTATCATTTGAATTGCCGTTCATCTACCAATATGTTGACGATATCATAACAGCAATTCCACAAGGGAAAAGTCAAGAAATTCTAGATATTTTTAATGATTACGACGAACACATAAAATTCACGATAGAAGTTGAAACAGACAGATCCGTTCCATTTTTAGATTCAATGGTACATAGGAAAGAAAACAAATATACTTTCAACTGTGACTGGTATATAAAGCTTTGTTGCTCAGATAGATACATAAATCGATATTCTTACCAACATCCAAGTATAAAACGAACGTCATTTTGAATCTTAAGAACAGAATTCAAGAAATAACACATCCCAATTTTAGAGAAGCTGCATTACAACGGTTGTACAAAATGATGAAAACGAATGGATACGAGAGATCATTTTTAAAAAAATTAATTTATGGAACTAAAACTAGAAACACTTGAAATGATGAAACAATTAGATTTTCGAAACTTCCATACATTGTTGGATTGACAGAAGAACCTGAAAACTATTTAGATGTGAAGAAAATTTTTAATAATATCCAATTACAACATCATTTCCAATAGAACATTTTTAACAAACACACAAAGATATTCTCCAAAATTTAAAAATTAAAGATTCGATATATAAAGTAGAATGCAATAATTGTCCATTATCGTACATAGGACAAACATCACAGGCTTTGTACAAACGTTTAACGTTGCATCGTAGTGACACAAGACTACGCCCGAACGATGTGCTTTAGCACAACATGTAAGAAATACTGGTCACACGATGAATTTCTGAAAATACACAAATCTTAGAAAGAGAAGAAAATAAGAAGAATCGTCTATTTTTGAAATGTGTCATATCGATCAAAATGAAACAATGAATTATAAGACGGATTACAAACAACCTGAATAATATCTACACCAACATCTTAACATTTGATAAAAACTGTTCTCAAAGGTAGAATATTTTGATTAATTTTAATCATATTACCATGTTTCTAAAATGACTTTTAATTGTGTCAAAAACTTTATTTATGTAAAATCTTTCGGCTTCTATTAATTCACATATATTCAAATGTATGTATATTTAAGAATTGATCATGTTGTAGCTTTGTATTTCCAGCTCTTTCTCCCGATGATGTAAGGAAGTGCTTATGAAATATAGAGTCCTATTAAAATATTTATCGTGGTCTCTTTGGTCGCAAAACCGATATCAATTTAAACTATATATATATATATATATATATATATATATATATATATATATATATATATATATATATATATATATATATATATATATATATATATATATATATATATATATATATATATATATATATATATATATATATATATATATATATATACATATATATATATATATATATGTGTTTTTTTTTTACCACTTTGTTTCCGATGTGTTACGAAAGACGAGCATCCTTCGTCCTAACATTGCTAAGCCAATCCAAGCAGTTCCTTTAAGATCTTCGTTTGCATTTAGTTTTGTATTTAAATTATATCTATAGAAGTAGCTGCCAAGAAACATCCTCGTTATTTTATATATATATATATATATATATATATATATATATATATATATATATATATATATATATATATATATATATATATATATATATATATATATATAGTTATATATATATATATATATATATATATATATATATATATATATATATATATATATATATATATATATATAATGAGGATGTTTCTTGGCAACAAGGCTGAATATGAATTTAAATACACACTAAATTCAAACATGAAAGATGTTACGAAAGACGAGCATCCTTCTGTCCTTAACATTTGTGAAGCTAATCCAAGAGTTTCTTTATCTTCATGTTTGCATTTAGTAGATTATATATATATATATATATATATATATATATATATATATATATATGTTTTTTGCCACTTTGTTTCCGGTGTTACGAAAGACGAGCATAACATTTGTGAAGCTATATGAGTTTCTTTAACATATTTAGTATTATTAATATATATATATATATATATATATATATATATATATATATATATATATATATATATATATATATATATATATATATATAAATCCTGAACCATTGCTGCGTCCGTACAAAGTTGCGACCTTATCGCGTCCCCAAGAAATACTGCATATATATATATATATATATATATATATATCTTCATTTTTCGAATATACAAATTTTCAGATATATATATATATATATATATATATATATATATATATATATATATATATATATATATATATATAAGTATAAAACCTTTCATAACATATAAACAATAATCAATTTTTATTATACGAGCTATTATATTTACACATTTTAAACTGAGAATGTTTGTATCATTAAGAAAATCGATTTTAGTAATAAAAAGCAATTTCAGTTGAAAATGTTGCATATAAGTTTCAGAATAAATCTCCCCATTCACTTTAGTTTGAGTCAAAATAAGAATACTCAATATTATTGAAAGTGGTTTTCGAACTGTTACTCCCAAATTCCTGTAATAACATAGCTTTTCTCAAATCCTGTGTATCATAGAAAAGACTCAAAATTTCCAAATGTTTATCATGATGAGGAATATTCATGAGACACAAGTATGGTCGAGTTAGAATATTGATTTAAACAAACAATGAAAATTATTTCTGAATATATTAGCTACAATTGATGTAATAAAGCCAGACAAAGAAAAAATTTGAAATAAATAAGATAAACAAATACTTATTTCGTTTTGCTATGACCGTTCTGGATGAAAACTTTTATTTTTACCCAATAACTTTAATGATGGTCATAGATTGACAGCCAGTTTTCAGATTTCAAACTTGAAATACTTTCCGGTTTTCCTTGAGAAATTATTATATGAATTGGACTTTTCATCATTGACAGTACTTCAATTTTGATGATTATTTTTAGAATTGAATATTATAATCTGATATAAAATTCTTGGAGGTGTACAAACAATAGTTATGAAAAGAAAATTAAATCTATCATTTCTGTATTTATTCAGCAACTCATTAAAGAAAGTTAAATAAGGATGATTTATTATGTAACATCGTTTGGCAAGGAGTTCATGTGAACATTCATTCGAAAGATACTTCAATTCAGCGAATCTGTAGCAAATTTTCAGAAATTTGTATTTTTGGAATAACAATTTATCAGTCCAAGTTTATCAAAAGCAAACGCAATAATTCGATAACTTCATTTTAGACGGAATCAAAATTGGAATAATAATTTTGTTGATAACTACTTGTTGTTTTTGGAAATAGTTGCGAATAAGAACTTTTGCATTGATTAAATTGGTATGTAGTCCAGTCTACATAGTCGGAGTAAGTGAAAATATGAGGCAATTTAATAATGAATAATTCTTTTAATTGTTGAATAATATTTCGCTAAATAAATATATATATATATTTCAAGAACTTCAAGACTTACGCACAAAACATAGCGAACAAAGCGCGATGCATTCTGTTGCTGAACATGATAAAATATCGTCATCCGAGTTATATGCCATTGTTTACATAAATTCTTGAAAATCGTTGGCCAACTATAACAAAAAGGTAAAAATGAGTTTTCCAAGCAATAAATGAAAATGTCGAATATATCCGAAGAACCAGTGTTGTCGAACTCAGAAGAACCTATCATTAACGGGGACGTGCCCCAGAATCGTTGATATTTTGTAGAACCAGTGATCTTAAAAAAACGACCAAATTTAGATCATTTACAATTAGCATGCACAAATATTTGCCAAAGTATCATGACTGCTCTTCGACCAAGGTCTTTAAAGTCTGAACTACAATTAGGCCTCGCAGTTTTTGTCTCATCGAAGGTTCCAATATTTTCAATAGTTTCATATTAAACAGGATCAAAACTAACCCGATAGGCCTGCGCTTAGTACACTACCTCATAGGTGGCGAGGAAACGTGCATATTATGACGAACAAATTTCATAACTTTTGAATCGATATTTTTCAAAAACGGTGGCTCGTATAATCAATTTTTGTAGATCATTTTTGTCTGAGATATTTTTATAATAAAACTTACCGTTTTGTTGAAAATCGCGAAAACTCATTTTTTTACCTTTGACCTTGAATAGAATTTTTCCTTATAAGGAAAAGATGAGGAACCAAACAATCTAACCGAAAACTTTGAATGTCTAAATTGACCGGACTAATCTTTTTCGTTCTCATTTTTTTGGCATTAGAATAGCATGTTGCTCGGTCGAAGTGGGAATCATAATTTTAAAATCCAGTGATCGGTATCAGCGGAAGTACACTACCGCTTTTCCCGCTTGAGTTTCAAAATCTCCCGCGTTTTTTGTTACGCCTTGTTTCCTATAAGTGTACCTGCTTTAAAATTGATTTCGCAGCGAAAAATTCCTGATCTCCGAACACTTGTTATTTTGTCAACAAGTTCGCAAAAGTCAATTCTCCCGCATTTCATAGCTGTATCCCGCTTGAGTTTCAAAGCCGCGTTTTTTGTTCGCCGTGTTTCCTATGCAGCGCTAGCGGATACCTGCTCGTCGGACCGGCGACCCTATCGTAAATTCCCGACCGAAAGGGATCGAAAAAAATCTTCCGCTATCCCACAACTTGTTTTACTTGAGAATCAAAAACAGATATATGTAGTAAAATTCTGAAACGAGGATCGCGATCTTTCAATAGATTGTTTTCATAGACGTTTTCTACAAACTTAGGTACACTACTTCGATTTATTATATCTTTCTTAATTGCGGTGTGCAATGAAACGGTATGAGAAAATGAAAAATCAACAACCGAAAATTCCGCTTGCAGCATATTGTCGGCGAAAAATCATAATGATCGACCTTTCGATAATTATCACCTCTCGGTGAAAGAGGGTTTAAATTGATTTCGCAGCGAAAAAAATTCCTGAATCTTCGAACACTTGTCATTTTGTCAACAAGTTCGCTAAAAGTCAATTCTCCCGCATTTCATAGCTGTATCCCGCTTGAGTTTCAAATATTCCCGCATTTTTTGTTCGCCGTGTTTCCTATGCAGCTCTAGCGGATACCTGCTCGTCGGACCGGCGACCCTATCGTAAATATTCTTTCCGCTATCCCAACTTGGCGGGAATTTTACTGGAGAATCGAAAACAGATGTATGTAGTAAAATAAACGAGGATTCTTCAATAGATAGTTTTCATAGACGTTTTATACAAACTTAGGTACACTACTTACACCTATTATATTTTGCTTAATTGCGGTGCGCAATGGAACGGTATGAGAAAATGAAAAATCAACAACCGAAAATTCCGCTTGCTGCATATTGTCGGCGAAAAATCATAATGATCGACTTTTCGATAATTATCACCTCTCGGTGAAAGAAGGTTTAAATTGATTTCGCAGCGAAAAAATTCCTGGATCTTCGAATACTTGTCATTTTGTCAACAAGTTCGCTAAAAGTCAATTCTCCAGCATTTCATAGCTGTATCCCGCTTGAGTTTCAAAACTTCCCGCGTTTTTTGTTCGCCGTGTTTCCTATGCAGCTCTAGCGGGTACCTGCTCGTCGGACCGGCGACCCTATCGTAAATTCCCGACCGAAAGGGATCGAAAAAATCTTTCCGCTATCCCACAACTTGGCGGGAATTTTACGAGAATCGAAAACAGATTATGTAGTAAAATTCTGAAACGAGGATCGCGATCGTGCAATAGATTGTTTTCATAGACGTTTTCTACAAACTTAGGTACGTTGGTTGCACTTAATTTTTTTTTATTTACAAGGATTGTTGGGAGATGAAAATTATTTTTTCTTCATTATGCCTACATATTCAAATTCATTATAAAGTGGGGAATAAAAAGTAGGAAAAGCTACTGTAGGTATTTATGAAACCCGCTGTTGTTCCTTAATATAAGGAATTTATATTTATTGTACTTGGTTCCATTGCTCTATGCTCGTTCTTTTCTGATACGGCATCTATATTCCATACTCATTAAAATGAATCAAGCAGCGATGTTTTTGCACATATGAATAAAAATTTGACGTCAATATACAATGAATTTCCTGACTCGAATTTCTTAGGCCGGCAATTCAGAGAATAGGACCGCAATAAATAATTGGTGGTTTCATTTATTAATAAAGCCTTGAACTACTGGATGACAAAAACCGTTATAAAATACGTGATCGTTTATCGACCAGGCTGATGTGATCGAATCTACCGAAGAGAACAAGCAGTACAGTGTGGTTGAATCCAGAGCTTTACGAAACACTAGAGCAATACCAAGGAATACATCCCAAAATAGACTTATATTACACAATACCAAGATTACCTCACAATGCAACTCTTAAAGAACTATTAGTTACTATCAATATCTTGATAAAAGAAAATCTTAATGGTCTAGTATCCATTGAACAGATTAATGATGTGGTATACGCTGATATATATATATATATATATATATATATATATATATATATATATATATAGATAATAATTACAACGATATTTTTGCCAATTCTAGTTAAATAGTTAATAATATATTGGGTTATGTGGCAATTTAATAATGAATAATTCTCTTCGCTAAATAAATATATATATATATGACTTACGCACAAAACATAGCGAACAAAGCGCGATGCATTCTTGAACATGATAAAATATCGTCATCCGAGTTATATGCCATTAAAGTTTCTTGTTGGCCAACTATAACAAAACCAATAAATATGTCGAATATATCCGAAGAACCAGTGTTGTCGAACTCAGAAGAACCTGATGTGATCGAATCTACCGAAGAGAACAAGCAGTACAGTGTGGTTGAATCCAGAGCTTTTTACGAAACACTAGAGCAATACCAAGGAATACATCCCAAAATAGACTCCAATACCAAGATTACCTCACAATGCAACTCTTAAAGAACTATTAGTTACTATCAATATCTTGATAAAAGAAAATCTTAATGGTCTAGTATCCATTGAACAGATTAATGATGTGGTATACGCTGGGGCAATAACAACTGCCAAACTTCTGGGCATGTTCGAACCAACGCAACGAAAAACGAACTTGCCTAAATCGGAGCCACCTTGGAGATTACGACTGGAAAATAAAATAAACTTTTATCGAAAAAAGATTGGTATCCTTTATACATACCTGAATTCCACACCATCTAAAAAGGTCGAGCGGCGTTTAAAAGCTATAGCGAAAGAATACAGGGTGAAAACTAACTCACCCGAAACTAGAAAAGATCTTGAAAAGCTGCTGGATAATCTTCAACAAAAAATCAGAGTACTTGGTTCTAGAATCTCACGTTACAATAGTCGAAACAAACGATTCATCAATAACAAATTGTTTCATGCCAACCAAAAAAAGCTTTTCCGTGAACTTGGCAATCCTCCTTCTGTGCAACCATCAGATTTGAATACCTCTCCAAAAGCACAAGAGATCCACGTTTTCTGGAGTAAAATTTGGGCAAACCAATGTAGTCATGATGACACAGCGTACTGGATTCGAAAGGTAGAGGATGAAACAAAATTGAATACGATGGAAATAATGAAAATAAAATCAAAGGATATCAAAATGGCTTTAAAAAACTCGAACAATTGGGCCACCCCAGGTATAGACAGAATTCATAATTTTTGGTGGAAGAACTTCGAGTCTACTCATGTGCATCTTGCACGGGTTTTTCAGAAAGTTGTGGATAATCCAAGTTTGATGCCAGACTACTTGACAACAGGTCTTACTTTTATGATTCCAAAAAAACCTGGAAGTGTAGACCCCAGAGATTTTAGGCCCATCACCTGTCTTCCCACGATGTACAAGATGCTTACGTCCATTTTGACAAAATACATCTACAGACATGTTACTAATAACGGAATATTGGCTAGAGAACAAGGGGGATGTCAACATGGTACTAAGGGCGCAAAAGAGCTTTTAATAACAGATCTTCTGATTACAAGGCATGCTAAAAAGAGACAAAGAAACATGTCAGTGGCGTGGATTGATTATCGGAAGGCTTACGACATGGTTCCCCATTCTTGGCTTATAAGGGTCTTGCGTATTTATAGAATTTCTCAACCCATAATCAAATTTCTTGAGCAGAGCATGGGTAAATGGCAGACCTTGATCCAAATGAAAGATAACGAAAACAAAGAGGTCCCTTCAAGTATTAAAATCAATAGAGGGATCTTTCAGGGTGATACACTGAGTCCACTTTGGTTTTGCCTAGCCCTGAACCCACTCAGCATGCTTCTGAATAACACTAAGAACGGTTTTTTGTTTGATAGAAATAGAAAAAGTATGATCACTCACCAACTCTATATGGACGATCTGAAACTTTATGCTCCCAACTCTGAACAACTAGAGCGCCAACTTGAAACAGTGATGGTCTTCAGTGAGGCAATCAAGATGGAGATAGGAGTTGACAAGTGTGCCAAATTGCATATTGTTCGTGGTAGGATTCAGTGTTCCAACCCGAATGAAACGGAGATTGAAGGGATCCCTACCATCGGGCCGGACGAAACATATAAATATTTAGGCATGCAACAAGCTCTAGACATAAAGACATCTGAAATGAAAAAAGTATTCAGAGACAGGTTTTTTCACCGAGTGAACCAAGTGATTAAATCTGAGCTTAATGCTAAACCTTTCTTTCTGGCTCTGAATATGTGGGCTATTCCAACGATAAGTTACTCATTTGGTGTACTGAGCTGGTCCTCAACTGAACTTGAAGCGATGGATCGACAACTTCGTGGTACACTTACAAAACATGGTATCCACCACCCGCGAGCTTCTGTAGCGCGTTTGTACCTACCGCGACATCGGGGAGGCCGAGGACTGCAGAATCTTAAAAATATCCATAACAAAGAAATCAATAACCTGAGACATTTCTTTAGAGCTAAGAATTCGGACTTTTATCGAAATTTATGTGCACTAGACATTAAATACTCGCCATTAAATTTAGCAGATGACAGCTTTTCTTGCGAGTACCGCACATCTGATGACTTCCAAAATGAGTGGGAGAGTAAAATTTACCATGGACGTTTCCCAAACTCTTTGAAAATGAAAATGTAAATAAAAAATTGTCAATGCAATATCTAGAAGCTGGATACTTACGTCCTGAAACTGAAGGTCGTTTGCAGGCGATACAGGATCAAATAGTGGGAACAAGAGCATTTTTGAAAGGAACTGCGGGTCAATCTATGCCATCAGATACTTGTAGAAAATGTGGCAAAGTACGAGAAAATATCCAGCACATAACATCATCATGTTCTATAATGGCTCCTCATGAATATCTGGACAGACATAACAAAGTGGCAAAAATATACCATCAAGCTATTGCATTGAAATATGATCTTGTGAGGGAAAGTAAGAAAAACTATGAATACTTTCCGGTGACGTATTGGAAAAGGATGGCATTAAGCTCTATTGGGATACAACTTTAGTTACAGATAGAGCAGTTGAGCATAATCGACCAGACTGTGTCCTGTTTAATTATAAAGAAAGATCAGCTGTCATCATTGACGTCACAATACCAGCAGACGAAAATCTTGAGAAAAATACACCGAAAAGATCACTAAATATAATAACCTT
This sequence comes from Novius pumilus, assembly GCA_020654155.1. NCBI lineage: Eukaryota > Metazoa > Arthropoda > Insecta > Coleoptera > Coccinellidae > Novius > Novius pumilus. The sequence continues at coordinate 17,641 of JAIFOV010000110.1, read as the reverse complement.
GCTTTTGAGTTGAAAGAAATTTACAACCTGAAATCGATATGGATTGCACCCTCGTGATCTCTGTTAACGGACTTATTGAAAAACACCTGGTTGATAACACGATAAGACTAGGTTTGTCAAAGAATCTAATATCATCGGCGCAGAAAGAGGTTATCCTGTCAACAACGCGAATTGTCAGAAGCTTTTGAACCTTGCTGATAAGTAATGGTGTCTTGGATTTGAAATAAGTCCCGGCGCCATTGCTCACTCCCAGAAATGGTGTTTAAAAAAAAAAAAAAAAAAATATATATATATTTTGTAGTACTATTTTTACCTGGTATATATGTATTAATTAATTTTATTTTTGGTTTCTCAGGTGCTAGTTTATTCAAACAATAGTCAAGATTCGATTTAACTGTAATCAATTCAATTTAATAACGACGTTTCGGACTTTATCCTTCTTCTGGTTTTTCAATGTAATGGCAACTTTCCAACTTCGATTTATGATCTATGTTATTTTTATCGATTTTAAAAGTAAAACTTCTTTGTGCGTGTTGTCACGTTTGTCTCCGTCATTAGTATATTCATAAATGTGAGGTTATTGTCGGATGTCTATGTGCTGTCTGTGTTTCTGTCGTTTCTATGTTCTCCATCTAGAAGGTTCCCATACCAGTGACTGAAATTTTTCGTGTCAGATCTGTCGTTTACTGTGTTGTTTATGTGTCTTTGTATCTTTATTGCTTCCAGAATTTCCCTTATCCTATGATTCTTTTCTTGTGTGATGATTGTTGTGCTTTCATAGTTGAATCTGTGTCCTGTTTCTTTGCAGTGTTTGTTAAGTGCTGTCACAGCCTTCTTAGAGTATTTGTGTCCCTTCAATCTGTCTTCTAGTCTTTGTGTTGTTTGTCCTATGTATTGTTTTCCGCATCCCTCACACGGTATACTATATATCACCCCTGATTTTTGATTTGTTGGTATTGGTGTTTTTAGTGGTGTGTACAATGATTCAATTTGATTATGTGGTGTATGTGCAATCTTTATGTTATGGGCTCTAAGTATGTTTTGTATTTTTTCAGATAGGTGTGGTATGTAAGGTAATGTCGTGTATTTGCTGTCTTGGTCTTGTGATTGTAAATTGTCTGTTTGTATTGGTCTGTTGGTTGTGTTGTATAAGTTGTGTGTCTGTTTTTTAATTTGTCGACGTATCATGCTTTTGGGGAAGTTGTTTGTAAGTAGTAATTCCGTAATATCATTTAATGTGTTTGGTCTGTGTTCGGGAAGTAAGTTTCAGTGCTCTGTGGATGTAATTGTTGACAATTGCTTCCTTCTGTTTGGGATGATGCATCGATTGGTAGTTAATGGTCCTCCGTGATGATGTTTCCTTCCTGTAAAGTGTGGTAGTTATTTTTGGTTTTCTCTCATCAGTTTCATGTTCAAAAGTTTATCTTGTTTTCCTTCTCTATTTCTAGCGTAAATTGTAATCTATTATGGTAGCTGTTGAATTTTTCTAGTATCATGTTAATATTGTGTCTTGTGCTAATAAGTAATATGTCGTCTACGTACCTCCTGTATATTGTGACCTGTGGGCAGGTTGGCAAAATACTTTCCTCCAATTCTTCCATTGTGATTTGTGCTATTGACTCGAGAGGGGTTCCCATTGCTACACCGTCTATTTGTTGGAAGAATTTGTTCTCAAATTTGAAGGTGTTGGTGTTAAGTATAAACATTGTGGTTTCTATGTAGTCTTGTAGAGGTAATGGGGTGTATTCTTCCAGTTTATGCCAGTTTTTTGAATGAGTGTGGGTATCATGTTGTTAGGTATATTTGTGTAGAGGATGTTACATCCAATGATGAAAGTATATCGTCCGGTTGTAATCTAATCGTATTCAGTGTGGTTTTGAGGTCGAACGAATTCTTAATGTAGTATGGATTCTTGTTGATGACTCGTTTTAACGGTTCCGCTATAAACTTTGATAGGTTATATAACGGTGACTGGCATGAAGAAACAATTGGTCTTATTGGGTGGTCCTCTTTATGTAACTTCAGTAACCCGTAGATTCTGGGACAGATGCTGTTGTGGATACTTAGTTGCCTGGATAAATCTGGAGTGATGAATCCGCTTTCCGTCCATTTTTTCAACATTTTGTTGTTCTCCTTTTCAATGTTGGCGTAAGGTCTTTTTTTATTGATCTGTATATACGGTTATCGTCTAGATGTGTAAGCATCTTTTCTCTGTATTTTTCGGTATCTATAATGACGGTATTGCCCCCTTTGTCTGATTTCATTACGGTGATGTCCGGGTTCGATCTAAGGAAATCTCTTGTACGCTTTATGTTCCTGTTCAATCGTTTGTACTCTATATTAGTGTGTTGATTTTTCTTCCTATTCATGTGTGCTGTCAACGTGTGTGCTATTTTATTTCTCACGCTGTCTTGTGTTCTTGTGTTCAGTCTTTGTATTGCGTATTCTGTGTTAGCTATTATATTGTCCACCGGTATGTGTCTTCTTTCTGTAGGTGCTGCAAACTTTGGATCGATTCAACTATGAAAGCACAACAATCATCACACAAGAAAAGAATCATAGGATAAGGGAAATTCTGGAAGCAATAAAGATACAAAGACACATAAACAACACAGTAAACGACAGATCTGACACGAAAAATTTCAGTCACTGGTATGGGAACCTTCTAGATGGAGAACATAGAAACGACAGAAACACAGACAGCACATAGACATCCGACAATAACCTCACATTTATGAATATACTAATGACGGAGACAAATGTGACAACACGCGCACAAAGAAGTTTTACTTTTAAAATCGATAAAAATAACATAGATCATAAATCGAAGTTGGAAAGTTGCCATTACATTGAAAAACCAGAAGAAGGGATAAAGTCCCGAAACGTCGTTATTAAATTGAATTGATTACAGTTAAATCGAATCTTGACTATTGTTTGAATAAACTAGCACCTGAGAAACCCAAAAATAAAATTAATTAATACATATATACCAGGTAAAAATAGTACTACAAAATATCGAAGCCAGGGTGAAACAAGGCTTACTACCACAAAGAGAGACACCTTCAGCCATGACTCCAAAGTACACACCACTGATTCCACAATGGGCGTATAGAGACTACAGTACATTCAAGTTGATAGTCACCATCGCGAAACTGAATACGAAACTCACTAACTTGAGATCCCGTCGAGTGTTCCTCCTCCGATGCCGACATGAGGAAGTGCATCCAAGGTTCTTACAATTCAAGACCAACCATATTTCTATGAACTACACCACAAAGACAATACGATTGACAAATATGAACCTACAACAGACAATTTTACACGCGAACACAGTACTAAATCATAATCTATTGACCGCATTCTTAAATGACGAAGACAGACGAGTTTATAGGTTGACAATGGACAACAAACATAGACACGTAAACAAGTTAAATAAGCTCATTACAAAAAGGGTAGACAACAAAAAATCACCACCAGAAGCCCTAACCATACTTACTGACAAAAGGATACCACAGGACATTATAGACACCCTAAACCTCGATCCAAAGTTTGCAGCACCTACAGAAAGAAGACACATACCGGTGGACAATATAATAGCTAACACAGAATACGCAATACAAAGACTGAACACAAGAACACAAGACAGCGTGAGAAATAAAATAGCACACACGTTGACAGCACACATGAATAGGACGAAAAATCAACACACTAATATAGAGTACAAACGATTGAACAGGAACATAAAGCGTACAAGAGATTTCCTTAGATCGAACCCGGACATCACCGTAATGAAATCAGACAAAGGGGGCAATACCGTCATTATAGATACCGAAAAATACAGAGAAAAGATGCTTACACATCTAGATGATAACCGTATATACAGATCAATAAAAAAAGACCTTACGCCAACATTGGAAAAGGAGAACAACAAAATGTTGAAAAAATGGACGGAAAGCGGATTCATCACTCCAGATTTATCCAGGCAACTAAGTATCCACAACAGCATCTGTCCCAGAATCTACGGGTTACTGAAGTTACATAAAGAGGACCACCCAATAAGACCAATTGTTTCTTCATGCCAGTCACCGTTATATAACCTATCAAAGTTTATAGCGGAACCGTTAAAACGAGTCATCAACAAGAATCCATACTACATTAAGAATTCGTTCGACCTCAAAACCACACTGAATACGATTAGATTACAACCGGACGATATACTTTCATCATTGGATGTAACATCCCTCTACACAAATATACCTAACAACATGATACCCACACTCATTCAAAAAAACTGGCATAAACTGGAAGAATACACCCCATTACCTCTACAAGACTACATAGAAACCACAATGTTTATACTTAACACCAACACCTTCAAATTTGAGAACAAATTCTTCCAACAAATAGACGGTGTAGCAATGGGGAACCCCCTCTCGAGTCCAATAGCACAAATCACAATGAAAGAATTGGAGGAAAGTATTTTGCCAACCTGCCCACAGGTCACAATATACAGGAGGTACGTAGACGACATATTACTTATTAGCACAAGACACAATATTAACATGATACTAGAAAAATTCAACAGCTACCATAATAGATTACAATTTACGCTAGAAATAGAGAAGGAAAACAAGATAAACTTTTTGGACATGAAACTGATGAGAGAAAACCAAAAAATAACTACCACACTTTACAGGAAGGAAACATCATCACGGAGGACCATTAACTACCAATCGATGCATCATCCCAAACAGAAGGAAGCAATTGTCAACAATTACATCCACAGAGCACTGAAACTTACTTCCCCCGAACACAGACCAAACACATTAAATGATATTACGGAATTACTACTTACAAACAACTTCCCCAAAAGCATGATACGTCGACAAATTAAAAAACAGACACACAACTTATACAACACAACCAACAGACCAATACAAACAGACAATTTACAATCACAAGACCAAGACAGCAAATACACGACATTACCTTACATACCACACCTATCTGAAAAAATACAAAACATACTTAGAGCCCATAACATAAAGATTGCACATACACCACATAATCAAATTGAATCATTGTACACACCACTAAAAACACCAATACCAACAAATCAAAAATCAGGGGTGATATATAGTATACCGTGTGAGGGATGCGGAAAACAATACATAGGACAAACAACACAAAGACTAGAAGACAGATTGAAGGGACACAAATACTCTAAGAAGGCTGTGACAGCACTTAACAAACACTGCAAAGAAACAGGACACAGATTCAACTATGAAAGCACAACAATCATCACACAAGAAAAGAATCATAGGATAAGGGAAATTCTGGAAGCAATAAAGATACAAAGACACATAAACAACACAGTAAACGACAGATCTGACACGAAAATTTCAGTCACTGGTATGGGAACCTTCTAGATGGAGAACATAGAAACGACAGAAACACAGACAGCACATAGACATCCGACAATAACCTCACATTTATGAATATACTAATGACGGAGACAAACGTGACAACACGCGCACAAAGAAGTTTTACTTTTAAAATCGATAAAAATAACATAGATCATAAATCGAAGTTGGAAAGTTGCCATTACATTGAAAAACCAGAAGAAGGGATAAAGTCCCGAAACGTCGTTATTAAATTGAATTGATTACAGTTAAATCGAATCTTGACTATTGTTTGAATAAACTAGCACCTGAGAAACCCAAAAATAAAATTAATTAATATATATATATATAACGAGGATGTTTCTGGCAACAAGCCTTGAATATGAATTTAAATACAATACTAAATGCAAACACGAAAGATGTTAAAAGAAACTCACTTGGATTAGCTTTCACAAATGTTAAGGACGAAGGATGCTCGTCTTTCGTAACACCGGAAACAAAGTGGTAAAAACACGTTTCGGCCCACTGCACCTCTGGCCTCGTCAGTACAACGGAGGTGCAGCTTGTTGCATACGTGTTTTACGTCTGCATGAAATTTCACAGTTGTGACGGATATTAAATAACGAGGATGTTTCACAACAAGCCTTGAATATGAATTTAAATACAATACAAATGCAAACACGAAAGATGTTAAAGAAATCACTTGGATTAGCTTCACAAATGACGAAGGATGCTCGTCTTTCGTAACACCGAAACAAAGTGGTAAAAACACGTTTCGGCCCACTGCACCTCTGGCCTCGTCAGTACAACGGAGGTGCAGCTTGTTGCATACGTGTTTACGTCTGCATGAAATTTCACAGTTGTGACGGATATTAAATAACGAGGATGTTTCTGGCAACAAGTTTGAATATGAATTTAAATACAATACAAATGCAAACACGAAAGATGTTAAAGAAACTCACTTTGATTAGCTTCACAAATGTTAAGGACGAAGGATGCTCGTCAACACCGGAAACAAAGTGTGTAAAACACGTTTCGGCCCACGTACTTTCTGGTTCGTCAGTACAACGGAGGTGCAGCTTGTTGCATACGTGTTTTACGTCTGCATGAAATTTCACAGTTGTGACGGATATTAATAACGAGGATGTTTCTTAGCAACAAGCTTGAATATGAATTTAAATACAATATTAAATGCAAACACGAAAGATGTTAAAAGAAACTCACTTGGATTAGCTTCACAACATTAACATCTTCGTGTTTGCATTTAGTATTGTATTTAAATTCATATTCAAGGCTTGTTGCCAAGAAACATCCTCGTTATTTAATATCCGTCACAACTGTGAAATTTCATGCAGACGTAAAACACGTATGCAACAAGCTGCACCTCCGTTGTACTGACGAGGCCAGAGGTGCAGTGGGCCGAAACGTGTTTTTACCACTTTGTTTCCGGTGTTACGAAAGACGAGCATCCTTCGTCCTTAACATTTGTGAAGCTAATCCAAGTGAGGTTCTTTTAACATCTTTCGTGTTTGCATTTAGTATTGTATTTAAATTCATATTCAAGGCTTGTTGCCAAGAAACATCCTCGTTATTTAATATCCGTCACAACTGTGAAATTTCATGCAGACGTAAAACACGTATGCAACAAGCTGCACCTCCGTTGTACTGACGAGGCCAGAGGTGCAGTGGCCGAAACGTGTTTTTTACCACTTTGTTTCCGGTGTTACGAAAGACGAGCATCCTTCGTCCTTAACATTTGTGAAGCTAATCCAAGTGAGGTTCTTTTAACATCTTTCGTGTTTGCATTTAGTATTGTATTTAAATTCATATTCAAGGCTTGTTGCCAAGAAACATCCTCGTTATTTAATATCCGTCACAACTGTGAAATTTCATGCAGACGTAAAACACGTATGCAACAAGCTGCACCTCCGTTGTACTGACGAGGCCAGAGGTGCAGTGGGCCGAAACGTGTTTTTACCACTTTGTTTCCGGTGTTACGAAAGACGAGCATCCTTCGTCCTTAACATTTGTGAAGCTAATCCAAGTGAGTTTCTTTAACATCTTTCGTGTTTGCATTTAGTATTGTATTTAAATTCATATTCAAGGCTTGTTGCCAAGAAACATCCTCGTTATTTAATATCCGTCACAACTGTGAAATTTCATGCAGACGTAAACACGTATGCAACAAGTTGCACCTCCGTTGTACTGACGAGGCCAGAGGTGCAGTGGGCCGAAACGTGTTTTTACCACTTTGTTTCGGTGTTACGAAAGACGAGCATCCTTCGTCCTTAACATTTGTGAAGTTAATCCAAGTGAGGTTCTTTTAACATCTTTCGTGTTTGCATTTAGTATTGTATTTAAATTCATATTCAAGGCTTGTTGCCAAGAAACATCCTCGTTATTTAATATCCGTCACAACTGTGAAATTTCATGCAGACGTAAAACACGTATGTAACAAGCTGTACTCCAGTTGTATGACGAGGCCAGAGGTGCAGTGGGCCGAAACGTGTTTTTACCACTTTGTTTCCGGTGTTACGAAAGACGAGCATCCTTCGTCCTTAACATTTGTGAAGCTAATCCAAGTGAGTTTCTTTTAACATCTTTCGTGTTTGCATTTAGTATTATATATATATATATATATTTAAAACGATATGACGTACGAACGTAAAAGATGTTATAAAAAAACTCACTTATTTTTGTCTCTGAAACGTTAAGGACAATGGGTTTTCGTCATTCGTAACATTTAGAAACGAAGTGGTTTGAAACACGTTTCGGCCCACTGCACCCTGGCCTCGTCAGTACAACGGAGGTGCAGCTTGTTGCATACGCGTTTGACGTTGGCACGCACTTTCACAGCTGTGTTGAATATTTAATAATGAGAAGGAACAGTTTTGACAGAAGTCAAAACTGTTTTCTGTAATAACCATGGATATGAATTTAAAACGATATGACGTACGAACGTAAAAGATGTTATAAAAAACTCACTTATTTTTGTCTCTGAAACGTTAAGGACAATGGGTTTTCGTCATTCGTAACATTTAGAAACGAAGTGGTTTGAAACACGTTTCGGCCCACTGCACCCCTGGCCTCGTCAGTACAACGGAGGTGCAGCTTGTTGCATACGCGTTTGACGTTGGCACGCACTTTCACAGCTGTGTTGAATATTTAATAATGAGAAAGGAACAGTTTTGACAGAAGTCAAAACTGTTTTCTGGTAATATATATATATATATATATGTAACGATGGGGAGCATCCATCGCCACTAGCAATCGTCGGATGCGTATCACTGCGGCTTATCAAGATGCATGTGCGTACAAATTGTGGTGTTAAAATGCTCGCATTCGTTTTGAAACATTAATGGTATAAACTTGTAAATTGTAAGAATTATCGGTTACGGTTATTACGAGCATCGCTGCGATTCAGGTAGGGTTTATTTTGTTACTTCTTATAGTTGTTAATTGTGATTGATTTTGATAATAAAACAGTATTGATTGCTGCATCGTCGATCGTAATTTGGAAGATACGACATCCTTATAAATCGCAGCCTTCCAACCGTTATGCCGACAAAAACGCGATTTCGATTCGTATCTGAGGCTTCAGCCGACGGAAAAACATCGCTAATAAAGGTAAAAACGATTCAACTTATAAACCACGAAGAAATTTACGCTTTCCCGGCCGAAATCCAACCGATGTCGTTGCACAACGCACTTTTTTCGCTACCCACTGTAAAATCGGCAGTGAAAAATTTGAAGCGCGGACAATTTCGAAATTTAAACGTTACGCTCTCGGAAGAGGTGGCAACATTATACATCGACGATGACGAAAAATATTCGTTTCAACGATTGCTACCTTGATGAAATTATCGACGGAACGATAACAACTCCACGTGTCGAACCAGCGCCAGCGTCGGAATCTTTGCATACGATTTTAAAATACATTGTCATCGAAAATTCAACGGAAAAATCAGAATGTAAACTTGTGGCTAACAATTTTCGAGAAAGAGTGCCGGCGATTGCAAGTGGGGACGGACAGATACCCAGAGGCGTTGCGTTTGGTTTTGGAGGGTTTAGGTACGGAGTGGTTTACTCTTTCCTTAAAATCAATGTCCGTTACTGAACCCTGGGAAAATTGGAAACGATCCATGATTGACACTTTTTGGAGACCGGGGCTGGGCAGACATACATTTCGCGTTTACATTTCGATATTTGAACGGTCCTTTAAACGAATATGCCTTAAAAAATGAATTTGCTCCTGACGCCGAACCTACCATGTCCGTGAAATCTGTGATATGTCTGGTAGCGCTGGGACTGCCAACATTTATTCGAAACCATCTTCACAGAAAAAATTGATACGCAAAACGATTTACTTTCGGAAATAAATCAGCTCGAATCATTATCGATCTCGCAAAATAAGAAAACGTTAACCGTTCAAACACAACGGCGACATCAATAAACCTAAGCAAAACTATAACCCATGTTCGTTTTGCCAAAAGCAGGTTACTCTGGCAGATTTCATCCTGAATCGGTTTGCTGGAATAATCCAACATATAAAAAAAGAACGACGAAAATAAATCAAATAGCAGAAATATAAAGCTCGCTAATAACCTGAGCTCGAAAATGAACTCAATAAAATGAACCATCAAAAAAACTAATACTGCCCCCACTTATTACACTGAAAGTAAGCATCGAAAATATCGAAGCCACAGGTCTTTATGACCCTGGCTCTAATATCTCAATGCTAAATAAGAAACTTCTTTCAAAATTAAATATAAAAATAGATAACGAACAATTATATACTTTCAGAACAGTAAGTGGGAAAACACAACAAAAGGGAATAATTTTCTTGAAATTAAAATATTTGACATCGAAAAAATAATGCGTTTTTTCGTGATAAATGATAATCATTTTCGTTACGATATTTTACTTGGCCTAGATTGCATAAAAGAATTTCGTCTATGTCAGGATCATTATCTTAAAATATCTCAATATCTTGAACAAAAAAATAATATAGTTGAAAATAAAAATGAATACAACGACGATGAGAAAAATGTGAGAGAATTTGAAATTAATGATAATACATTAATAAATTATAATGAACAAATTCCTTTCGAAAATTTCGTGGCGAAAGTAGATCACCTCGATGAAATAAAAACACAAAATAGATGAAATAATTAATGAGTACGACACAATTTTGCGAAAAATAAATATGATGTCGGAAAAGTAACAAACTACGAAGCACAAATTAAATTACTCGATAACAAATACATAGCACGAAAACCATATAGATGCTCATTTTCTGATCAGGAAGAAATCGAACAGCAAATCAAAGCACTCTTAGAACACCAAATCATCGAGGAATCGCATTCACCCTTTGCCGCACCAGTTACTCTCGCGTATAAAAGAGAAAATAACACGAAAATCAAAAATAGATTGTGTGTCGACTTTCGTGAGATAAATAAAATTGTAATACCTGAAAGCTACCTGTTTCTCTCATCGATGATTTGATCACGAAAGTGCAGAACTGTTCTTGGTTCTCCATTCTTGATATCAATTCCGCTTTTGGGCGATTCCCTTTGTTTTGAAGATCGACCAAAGACGGGATTTGTGACACAGAGTGGACATTGGCAGTGGAAATGCCTTCCTTTTGGTCTAAAAAGCTGTCCGGCCATTTTTCAACGTATCTTATCAAGTATAATCAGAAAACATAAACTAGATTCCTTTAGCTTTAACTACCTTGATGATATACTCATATTTTCTAAATCTTCGATGATCATATAGAACACTTACGAAAACTACTGAACGCTATCAAATTAGAAGGGTTCCGCTTGAAATTAGTCAAATGCGTTTTCGCAACACATTCAGTAAAATACTTAGGTCATATCGTAGAAAATAATACAGTACGTCCTTTGAACGATAATTTAATAGCAATTAAAAATTTTCCAAAACTACAAACCCGCAAAATATACGCCAATTTCTGGGCAAAAATTTTTACCACAAATACATAAAAATTCTTCGATGGTATTAGAACCCCCTTCACAACCTCTTACGGAAAAATGTACCCTTCAAATGGACAGACGATTGTGAAGAATCATTCAATTCTATAAAAACTATCTCGTTTCTGGACCTGTTTTGGCAATATTTAGTCGCACAGCTCAAACAAACATATACACCGATGCCAGCGCCGCCGGTATGGGAGCTGTATTGAAACAGATACAAGAGGACGGGACCGAAAAGCCAGTTGCATATTTCTCAAGGAAATTCAATGATGCACAAAAAGAAAAAGCGATATACCTTTGAGTGTATTGCAATAAAAGAGGCTATTAAGTTTTGGCAATACTGGCTTCTCGGAACAAAATTCACACTTTTCACAGACCATAAACCACTAGAGAATTTGAATTTGAAAGCAAGAACAGATGATGAACTAGGAGACCTTTATACATATTATTTATCGCAGTTTGACTTTACCATAAAATATAATCCTGGAAAACAAAACGCGGAAGCGGACTGTCTCTCAAGAAATCCGACCAACAATAATCTATCAGAAACAACAGATATACTCAGAACTGCGAACACATTAACATTAGAGGAAATCAAAACAGATCAACAAAATAATACCAAACTTAATGAAAGTATAACAAGGATAAATAATGACATCAAATATAAGGAAAAAACGGATAGAATTATTATATCAGGAAAATTAGCAAAATTATTGATACAAAGGGTACATGAAACCTATGGTCATATCGGATCGAAATGCATGATTGAAACAATCAGAAAACATTACTATTTCGAAAATCTTAATAAAATAATTCAAAACTATTGTAAGAACTGTCTCATATGTATCAAAAATAAATCCTGAAACCAATGAGACTAGGAACTGTGGGACTCCCTGGGTCCGGCGGCTCGTCCTTTGAGATAATGTCACTGGACACGATTGGAGGATTTGGGGGCCGACGATCTACAAAAAATATTTACATCTCATAGTGGACCACTTTACACGCTTTGCATTTATTCGAACATCAAAACACAAACATCAAACGACTTTATACAACTGTTATCAACAATAAAGAACGAAAATAATACAAACATTAAAACATTACTCGCGGACCAATACGCCGCAATAACATCAAACGAATTTCGAAATTTTCTAAAAAAGAAAACATTGATTTAGTTCTAACGGCTGTAGATTGCGCTTTCTCAAATGGTCTCAATGAGAGATTAAACCAAACATTGGTGAATCGAATTGCTGCAAAATTAACGATGAAAACAATAAATACGCCTGGACCACTGTAGCTCACCAGTGTGTCAATGAATACAACAACACCCTTCATAGCTCGACGGATACGCACCAAGGTTTTTACTATACGGCGAATCAAAAGAAATTATACCGAAAGAACTCTCCGCATCAACAGATTTACTTCAAGACAGGAAAATAGCATTTAAAACTCACTGATAGCGCACAAACGAAATGAAACATACTATAACAAATCTCGAAAATATCACAAATTCAAGATAGAGATATGGTATTTGTCGAAGCCGGAAATAAGCTTAACAGAACGAAACTTGATTTAGAAATCCGCTATGGTCCGTTTCCAATTTCGAACATAATTTCGGACCATATAGTCGAAGTCGACACAAAAGGGTATAAGAAAAATATAGGAAAATACCACAAAGTAAAATCGTGCCAATTTGAATTTTCTTAAATTTGGTAACTATCAGGCAGAAACGCAGCACCGACTTTTCGTCTCCCTGGTCTCTGTTCTTCGAGGGGATGTAACGATGGGGAGCATCCATCGCCACTAGCAATCGTCGGATGCGCACTGCGTGGCTTATCAAGATGCATGTGCGTACAAATTGTGGTGTTAAAATGCTCGCATTCGTTTTGAAACATTAATGGTATAAACTTGTAAATTGTAAGAATTATCGGTTACGGTTATTACGAGCATCGCTGCGATTCAGGTAGGGTTTATTTTGTTACTTCTTATAGTTGTTAATTGTGATTGATTTTGGATAATAAAACAGTATTGATTGCTGCATCGTCGATCGTAATTTGAAGATACGATATCCTTATATATATATTTAAGAAAAAATATATTATTGGGTAGGTAAGCCAATTGGGACTGGTGAAAGAAAACACTTCAATACATTCGAGCTTTCGCCAACGTTTCTTGGCCTCTTCTGGAATCTACAACAGTTACGTATAATAAAACCACAAAAATGGGAAAATCCAAAGAAAAGGAAATTACTCACGGATTACGTGATTTAAAATATTCAGGCTAACTGACATCGAAAAAACCGTGAACCGCGACGCCCCGCAGGTTCATTTCAGATTCAAACAGTTTGTGCAAATAAAAACATACAAGTAACAATGTCAAGATCGTCGCGAATCACGTAAGCATCAGTCGACTATTCCGTGATATCGAACTACCAAACGCATCGAAACAAACAAAACAAATCAATTAAATGAGGCGCGCACCTCTCGCGGTTTCTGGCTATCATTCGCGAACTTCCGATTTCGATTTTTTGATATGAGAAATGAGGTACGAATAAATCTGACTCACATTATTGGTGTCCTGTCTTTTGTTCATCGTATTTTCAGTCGTTAAAACCGCCAACATCTCTAGGAACAGTTTTTTGAATAATTAGGCTCTGTATAAACAATCTGAACATCATCATACTTAACCGGATGACCCGTCTCTAAGACGTGAGATGCCAAAGCACAAGAGTCCACCTTCCTGCGACAATCACTTTTGTGTGATGTGATTCGGGCTGATATCCATCTCGATGTCTGACCAATATATAGTCTCTCACAACCTCCACAGGGGATGGAATATACCACTGATGATCTATGTGCAAACGCCACTGGATCCTTGAGTCTGCTGAACAACTTATTATACAAAGTTGTAACTGTTGATCGAGCAAATTTGATTTGAGGAACTTCCCGGAACAATCCAATCAACCGTCCACTGAGACCGCCAATGTAGGGAACAGAATGGTAATGGTTGGCGGAACCTACCACCTGAGATCCAGGGGAATCATCCACTCTCACAGCGGGAAATACAGGGGCGTTAAACAACAGCGCATTCAACAAGCGGGAGGGGTAACCATTGTCAGTCAACAACGATTTCAGAACTCTCAAATTCTTTGAATGAAAAGATGGATGAGAAAGATTTAGAATCCTACGCTTCAGTGCCAGAACCAAATTTATCTTGATGTTATACGGATGGTACGACCTGTAATTCAAATATCTTCCGGAGCTTATGGGTTTCCTGTACCAATCCGTAATCAGCAACCGCTCCGTTCTAATAACCTTCACATCCAAGAAGGGTACGGACATGTCGTTTTCACTCTCCAGGGTAAACTGTATGTGGGGGTTGAATCCATTGAAGATCTCCAATATTTCTGCCTGACAGCCACTAGGTATCATGCAAATTATGTCGTCCACGTACTTCTTCATGAATGGCATTGTAAACGATAACTTCGGCAGACAATTGTCCAACAAGTGATCCAAGACGTACTGGGAAACTATAGGTGAAAGCGTACTCCCATGGGTGTTCCCAATATTTGCCTGTAAAATTCTCCTTTGTACGAAAAATACGTGTTCTCAAAACAAACTCAATCAACTGTAAAATGAGGTCTGGCTCAAGCCTGTCTGTAGGCTGATGCTGCCCCAATTAGCGACCACTACATCCCTGACCAAGGCTAGGGAATGTTACTAAAAAGCGATACAGCATCTAAACTTATCACCTCAAACCCTTGAGGATATTCATAGTTGTTAACAAATTCCGCGAATTTGAAGGAATCGACAACATAATAACTGTTATTACAATCATAAGCAGCCGTAAGTATATCCGTGACAAGTTGGGCTATTTTACCAGTAGGAGCCAATAAGGAAGAAATTATTGGTCTCAAACTTAATACCGGTTTGTGAACTTTCGGCAAACCATAAAATTTCGGAGAAACCGAATTATAACAAGTGAGTTTGCCAGCCATCTCGGGGGTGATGAATTTCTTTGTTTTCAATTGAGATATCATCTTATTAGACTTCTGCTGCACTGTACTGGTCGGGTCTCTAGGAAGTCTGATGTAATATCGCCTATCCTCCAACAACTCAAGAGCCAACTCATGATACTGTGTCTCCTGCATGACCACCGTCACACCACCCTTGTCAGATTGCGTCCTACCAACAGAAGTGACCAGGTTACTGGCCTTGGGTCCCAAATTTAGCGTCAAACCGATTTTATCAGAAATTTCGCTACCTAAGTTACTGAGCAGCGTCGATAATGTGATAAAAGATGTAGAAGATGAACAGAAGGCGGTATATTTGGCGAGAGCGGTGAACATTCTGACTAATTTTGTCCATAATAAAAGCAAACCGAACGGTAATATCAGGCAAAGTCTAAATAGGAGTATTTCCTTCTTCAGGGAACATAAGGAATTGTTGGTGACGCAATCTGACAATCATAGCGAATTATGTCATGGATTACATTTTGGACAGGATTATGATCAAGATAGATTACAGAATACCGTTTATTAAAAAATATGTAGATGACATAATAACAGCCGTACCTGAAGAACAAACACATAATATAGTACATCTCATGAACAACGAAAATAAATGTATCCAATTCACGTTAGAAGAAGAGACACAAAATGGCGTACCTTTCCTGGACACAATGGTAATAAGAGATGACCATAACCGCATAACTATAGATTGGTATCAAAAACCCAGTAGCTCAGGAAGATACATGAGTTATTTTTCATATCATGGTCAAAAAATGAAAATTAATATGGTATTAGGATTAAAAAACAGAATAGATCGTATTTGTCATCCGCAATACAAACAAAAGAATTATAAAAGACTTATCGAAACTTTGTTGGATAATTCATATCCACCTCATCTTTTGAGGTCACTGATTTATGCCTCGAATTCAAAACGTCGACTAACAGATGTTTCACGAATGGACGTTAATATGGGTACAAGTGAAGATGAGGGTCAATCCGATTTCCTTTGCGTTTCGTTGCCTTTTGTCAGAGGATTAACACCGGAAATAATCAAGATACTTAAGATTCTTCCTGGAGTAAAAATATCCACCAGATTATTGACTACATTGGGAAAATTGATTTTTTCTAAAGTAAAAGACCCTTCTTCACCTCAAGAGAGGGCGTACGTTGTTTATTCCCTTGAATGTGGTGAATGTCCTCTGATATATGTAGGACAAACAGAGAGAAATTTGAGCAAAAGAATTACATCACACAAAAGTGAGTGCAGGTTGAAACCAAATGCAAGTGCTTTGACACAACATGTTAACATCACAGGTCATCGTATTAATTATGAAGGTGTGAAAGTTCTGGAGTTGGAAAGAAGACAAACGAAGAGGCTATTTCTGGAAATGGTTCACATCAACAGAAACCAGCATTCAATGAATAAAAGAACTGACATAAACGGACTTGGACTTGGATTGTCACCAACGACCAACATTGTAAACACGATAAACTCTCAAAATCTTCAACAGATTCCCATAAACTTAGTACAAGAAACAGTTCACACTATTCAAGCGAATACCAGCCAACGCTATAATTTACGTAGCCGACGTAAAAATCAAATCGGCCATGAAAATTCCAATCAGTTTCCGTCTGTCAACGAAAACTAAAACTTGTCCTGATGACGCCCAATGTGATTTTGGCGAAACGTCGATTCGATAATTTTTCTTTTCAGGTTAATAGATCAGAAGAACGTACGTATACCCGGAATTTCAATAATTCAATACATTATCCCGTACGTGAAAATATCCATCATAACATCTGTCACCTCCACGGGGAGATGATGTCAAAAAAAGCGAAACAATACGAGAAACTGAGATCAAAAAGGACCATCTTGTTGTGCGAACTTTTCTTCTTGATCAGGTGTCGTGATAACAACAGATTACCTATTTTTACAAAACTTTCTTATCATACAGTTTCAAGAAAAATCAACACCATCTTAAACAATGCAAGCAAATTGCTATTGAAAGAAGAAATACATCGAAAAAGAAAAAGAATAGCCGATTTGGAACGACAGCTTCTGCAATTTCATCTGGAACTAGCTACTGTACTACATCCTCTAACTTGGGAGCGTGTTGAAACTTTAGCTGCCTGGCGAGCTGAGACAGATAAAAGATTGAAAACCAAAAAGTTAGAAATGAAGTTCCAACGTCAAATGAAAACAGCTAGGAATCAAAAACAACCTTCATTAGAAC